>CM024240.1:57594441-57684036 GCA_013421045.1 Propylea japonica
AACAAAATCTTAGCATTTTACCGAATAGCTGAAGCAGTCGGTGTGATGTTATTGGGGGCTAAGAAATTTTCACAATTAAATCACAGAATGAAGCTTTATTCTATATTTGTTATCAATGAAAAATTTCATAAATAATCAATAGAAATTTTAAATGAACTTCTATGTGTTCATTGAATATATGTTCCTGTTGAAAATCTCTGTCGACAACATTTTTCGTCGAAAAATGAATTTTGCCATATTTTCCTCTGCATTGTTAGAAAGAGTTTTGAGAAATATTGTTATAATTCAGGGCTGGATAGGATATCCAAAATTTCCTTGAAAAAAACAATCTCTTCTTCCTTGCACCTTCTTTGATCTCATGTACCGATAGATTTTTTAAACGTGGCAAAGCCAAGTTGTGGGCAACTCCATGGATATGTGCATTTGTTATTATTTAATTTACATCAAATATCTGAAAAATATTGATTCAATCAAATATAAGGAAAAAATATTTAATTATACTCACAGCTTGTACATTTATAGTATTTATACTGTGAAAACCCTTTCTATTGATGCTTTCTTCACATCCTCATTACTTGAAAGAAATGTTACATATCGAGGCAATCAATTTGTTGAGATGAGGTAGGCTCGTTCCTATTGAAGTCTCACCAACTGTAGTCTTATAGCTGCCATAAATCAAAAAATTGTGAAGTTGGTTCATCCATAACTTTTCTCAACTTTTCAATCAAATCAGAAACGGCTTATTTGTCCTATCGAAATATTTTGATTAACTTCACTACAGTCCCTGATAAGTCGATTTTGCGATCTAAGAATTCTCCTAAAATTAAATGTTCTGTAGTACGTCAGTTCTATTTTCATTGCAACATACTTACCTATTTTCAAACCCTTTGAAAAATTATAATGAAATAAGTGTTTTTCTATCGTATTTCTAACTGTTTTGGTCCTGGGCAAGATGGTTATCCGTGTAGGAAAGTACTCTTTCGACCTTGCTAAGATAGCAATGCGGATAACAAGGTTATGGCTAAATTGACAGATCATATTGCCACAGAGTGGTCGATCAGAATACAGAATATTGCGCATCTTGCTAAGATAGTCATATCTTTATCTTAGCAATATGGCTATGCGCAAACAGAATCGCACCGATTGTCGCCTGAGGAAGCACCTGTTGAGGATGGGATTGTCGGACACTGACAAGTGTAGGTTCTGTGGGGAGGAGGAAGAAACCCCCATTCACCTAGTCACGGAATGCCTTGGCATTACTAGCCTGAGGAAGGAATGCCTTGGACGAGAAACTTGTAAGAGTGAGGAACAAGCCTCGTTGAAGCCTTCACAGTTATTAGATTTCATTAGATCTCTGGAACTGGAAGGCAGAGAACAGAACAGCTCTGTAAGGGGGCACAATAGACCTTAAGGTCGCAGTGAACTGTAACCCCTCTTTAAACTATCAAGAAGCAATGATGAAAAATATAGGGTGTCCCGTTTAAACCACAAACTTTTCTCTCTAGCACTTGTACGGCGAATAATTTTTCGGATCAGATGGAAGCAGCGTATAGGCAATAGAAATTACAAAAGTAAACGTTTTGAACTTTTCGTGATATTTCCAACAGAAAACGACTTTTATATCTGACTTGTACGGCGAATAATTTTTCGGATCAGATGGAAGCAGCGTATAGGCAATAGAAATTACAAAAGTAAACGTTTTGAACTTTTCGTGATATTTCCAACAGAAAACGAGATATATCGAAATATTTGAAACAGCAATTTTTCAGAAAATTGATCTGTTTGCTGATAATTGATTATTTTAAAAAGTCTAAGATTTGAACATGAAATTAAATTTATTTTTTTTTTCATCTTTATTGAAATTTACAATCTACTTTCTACAAGTATTGAGTAAATGTGATGTATTTAAAAGACATGTAGAAGTTATCAAACTATTGATACTTCTTTAAAATACTTTAATTAAAGTCAATTGGCCAAGTTTTCTTCAATCTTCTTCTGTTGAACGGGTTTTCTGCTAGTTGATCTATGAAACTGTTCTCATGTCCTTCCAAATTTTGATGGTATTTTCGAGAGCGTGTTTTGATTTCTTCGTTAACGAATGGGACTTTCAAATCATTGTGTATAGTCAGATTGGAGCGCAGTATTTTGGACTGGAGTCTCTGTATAATTTGAATGTTTGAATTCTTGGCACATCCCCAGAATTGGATGCCATATGTCCATATCGGTTTAATTATGGCTTTGTAAATCAGAAGTTTATTTTGAAGGGACAACTTGGATTTTCTGGCTATAAGCCAATACATTTTCCTAATTTTCATTTGTATTTCTGTTTTTTTAGCTTGAATATGTTTTTTCCAAGTAAGCCGTTGGTCCAAATGTATTCCCAGGTATTTGGCTTCTGTTTTGACTGGAATCGGATTACCATCTATTTGAACTGGAGGACATATGCCTCGTTTGTTGGTAAATGTGACTTGGACTGATTTCGTTTCGTTGATGGTAAGGCGCCACTTTCGGTACCATTTTCCCAGCTCATTCAGGTGTTGTTGGAGATTTTCGGAAGCTGTTGCCGAATTATGATGAGATGTTAATGTCGCTATGTCATCTGCAAACGAGGCTAATGTGGTGTTCTCACTCTCTGGAATGTCTGACGTGTATATGAGATGAAGCAAAGACCCCAGTATACTTCCCTGTGGTACCCCGGCTTCTATTTTTTTTGGTATACTTAGAGCATCACCATATTTCACTGCGAAGTATCGATCGGTCAGATATGATTTCAGGATCAGATAGTATGGTTGGGGTAAAAGTTTTTTCAACTTGTAGAGCAATCCAATATGCCAAACCCTGTCGAAAGCTTGAGATGAGTCCAGGAATACACCAGTGCAGTATTTATTTTCTTCGATACTTGTGGAGATCGTGTTTACTACACGGTGTATTTGGTGGGTGGCCGAATGATTTTCCCTGAATCCTAGTTGATGGTTGGGTAGTATTTTGTGTAGGTCGATATCTTTCTTTAATCTCTTCAGTAGTAGTTTCTCAAACAGTTTTCCCATAATTGGTAAAAGGCTGATAGGTCTATATGATTTCACGTCGTTTTCAGGTTTGTTTGGCTTGCATATCATTACTATCTCTGCATACTTCCATATGATTGGGAAATAAGATAGGCTCATCATTCGGTTGAATATTGTGTTGAGTAGTACTATAGCCTTCTGTGGTAGTCTTTTCATTATTTCGGCAGTTATTAGATCAAAACCGGGGGCTTTCTTATTTTTCAGCTTCTTAATTTCCTGGAGAACTTCCTTAGGTTTGAAGGGTTTTATGGGGAGAGACATCTGGCAGGCAATATCCAAAAAAGACTCGACTTCTGTGTCATTGTTATCTGAGTGGGGATCATCCGGGGTGAGTACTTGTGATAAGTGTGATGCGAATATATTTGACTTATCTTCATCAGTGTTGGCCCATTCTCCATTTGTCTTTCGGATCGGAGGTTTTCGTGTTACAGGTCTTTTATATTTTTTTGTAGCTTTCCAGATGTTGTGTTCGCTGTTATTGTCTATATTCTGAATGTGGTGTTGAAATTGCGAGTTGAAGTGCTCTTGAAGAATACTGTGGAGCTTTCTACCTAGGCGATTGTACACTGTTTTGTCTGCTGGGTTACGAGATCTTTGCCATCTGCCTCTTGCTTGTCGTTTTGAAGTTAGCAATTCCCGAATTTGCAGAGTTAATTTATTCTCAGTGTCGTTCTCTGACTGTGTTGGTGTGCTTTCCCAGGCTGCTTTCTGTATCATTTCCGTTATGTATCTTGTAGCTGCTTCCAAGTGTTCAGTTTCTTTGAGTTCTATATCCAGTCTTATGTTGTTAGTTAGTAATTGCTGGAATTGGTTCCAGTTTGTTCTGGTTGTGGTTAATGTATTTTTCTTATCCCGGAATTTGGCGGTTGTACTCAATGTCAACAAAATTGGTGAGTGATCCGATGATAGATCTGGAGTTGATTCTGTTTGTATGTAGTTATTATTAATACCATTTGTGACGAAGAAGTCAAGGATGTCTGGGATTTTGTTTGGGTCAGTTGGCCAGTAGGTTGGTGTTCCGGGCGAAACTACATTTAGATTTCTGTTTGAAATCACCTTCATCAAGTTGCGTCCTTTGGGAGTTATCAGTCTTGATCCCCAGTGAGTATGTTTTGCATTCCAGTCTCCTCCAATTATGAATCTGTGCGTGAAGTTCTGAAAAAACTCAGTATACTTGTTTTCGTCAATATTATGTCGAGGTGGGGAGTAAATAGCTGATACATCAAAGCTCCATGTTTCTGTGTACACTGTTATATTCGTAGCTTGTATTTCTTCAGTCACGTAATTTGGTATTGTATGATGTTTAATATTTTGCCTAATAAGTATGGCTGAACCACCATGTGCTCTTCCATCTGGATGTTCAGCGGAGTAGGTGTTATAATGTGGGAGCTGGAAAACGGTTTTTTCAGTGAAGTGGGTTTCTGATATTAGCATGATGTCTATTCTATATAAATTCAGGAATGTTATCAATTCATTTTTGTGGTTTGGGAGGCCATTCGCGTTCCATGAAGCTATTCGTATTAGCTTTGCCATTGCTTAATCTAATGAAGTTTATTCACAATTGTGGTTAGCAGATTAAGCATAATCTGGTTTTGGTTCATCATTTGCGTGATCATGGATTTTAGGTCTGACAGAAAACTTGTCGTCATGTTTTCTAAGGAGTTTGGGTTTTGTTTTTGGGAGGGGTGTTCTTGGTGTGCTTCATTTTGACGGAGTACTCGGGCATAAGACATCCTGTCTGGTTGGGCTATAATATTGGCAGATTGTTGTTCTATTTCATAAGTGGTTTTTGGGAGGTTTTGGAGTTCGTCATGTTGCTTGTAGTTATTATTGTGGCTTTTTGATCTTGAAAGAAGTTTATAGACCTGGCATCCCTTGTAATTGGCTGGATGGCTACCTTCACATAAGGCACATCTTGCTGGAGTTGTTTTTGGCTTATTGCAGGTTTTGGAATCGTGTTGATTTCCACATTTCACAAGATTTGGAATGCCCGTATTCTTGGCACCTAGTGCATTGTATAATTTCTCTTTTTCTTTTCGGTGGTTCAATACTTATTTTTTGGTTTGAGATGAATTGGAGCTAGTATATGTCTTTATTATTTTCTTTTGGTTCCAAATCGACATAAAAAAGGGGAAGGGTGTTCTTCATTTGGTCTCTTATGGCACTTATGTTTCTGACTTTGTGTCCGTGTTTCTCTATTTCTTCTTTAATAACATCAGTTAGAATGCTGGAGTGAAGATACCTGATAACTACCCTGTAGGCCCGATCTTGTTTAATTTGGTAAGTGTGGAAAATGATATTTTTTTCTCTTAAAAATCTTACTAAAGTTCTGTAAGTTTCGGGTACCACAACGTTAATTTTAACGCAATTGTTTGAAAGTGTTCTAGAGTAGTATTGTTCATCAGCTATAACTGTTGATAGAAGTTCGATCATTCCTGGGAAGTCTGTGACTCCGTGTATGAAAATGGGTGGTGGTTTCGGAATTTTCGGTGATGTTTGAGCTACATCATTAGTCTCAGTTGTTTCATTTAAATACTGAAATCTATTTCTGATTTCGATTGTTGGGTTTTCAGTTATTTCAGGTGAAAGATTAGAAAATTTTCTTTTCTTTACTGTTTGCCATGGAAGGCTGTTAGTATCCATGATTTTGTTGTTTAGTCGCCCCTAGGACAACTAGTATATTGAATTCCTATGATTCAGATTTTAATTGATTCACTGATCGGAAATAAAATACTTATTTACATACGTTTGTAGCAGATGACTTCGAAGAGATAATATGGGTTGCTGATAACACACATGCACTCCCGAGCACGTTCAAACGCAGACTCATAATTAAATTTATAAATGAATAAAATGAAACATAGCTCTTGGGATATAAAAATTTGAATAAACGTTTCTCCAATATAAACAAGCGCACAGAATAGCTTGTGACAATTTCTTGAATTAGCTCACATAGACGAGAATCCATTTAATGCCAATGATGAAGATTTATTCATTGAAATTTACTTTCCAGGTATTGTTACCAATCAAAAAGCAATGCGATACAGTTCTGTTATGGTAGTGGATCAAGGTCGAAATCAACCTCAGTTCAATTCGGACTTGAATCATGATCAGACATTACAACAATCTTCGGCTGCAAGCAAAACAACAGCTTCACCGAGACCTAGTATTCTTAGAAAGCGGGATCACGAAGGTCACTCCCTGAAGGTGAGTTATTCATAGATGACATACAGACGTTTCGTCATAATCTGAACAAACTTATATATTCGTGTAGTGGACACCAAGACAATCATTTTTGCCTAATCACATATAGTCCGTTCACGAATAGCATAGTAGGCGTTTCTTTATTAATCTGAAGTTGGCAGTATTTGCTGTCATAACGTAAAATAAAGTCAACGTTGCCGAATGTACCCGGCCTTGTCCGACGAGCTTGCGAGTTATTAGACAATTCTATGCAATATTGACAACATTGCGTATCAATCGTACAAGAAAATAAACTACATAACCTCAAATTTCAATAAACACAGTTGAATATGCCAAATTTCCATGGCCAACCGACGGCTCAACCTTTCGTGAAAGGACTATATATCCCGTTTTCAAAGCATAAGCAAGATACTGGCTCGTATTCATAGTTCGCCCTTGAGGGTGAGTGAGTGTTTTTATGGCCCTTATGAATACTAGCTTTGAAGGTAACCTCAACTCTGACTCACCCTCAAGGGCGATCTATGAATACGGCCCACTGAGTATACTCCGTTCACATATTATTGAGCGCAAAGTAGGCGTTTGTTTATTTACCTGAAATTGGCAGTATTTTCTGTCATTACGATGAACAAAGTCAACGTTGCCGAATGTACCCGGCCTCGTCCGATGAGCTTCCGAGTTATCAGAGAAGTCTACGGAATATTGACAACATTGCGTATCAGTCTGACAAGATAATAAACAACATAACCTAAGATTTTAATATACACAGTGGAATATTTTTTGAGCAAGATTCTAATGAGTGTGGTCAGATCACCAACATGAAAACAGATTCGACCAGCCATTCAAATGTCTCTTTCAGACCTCTAAATTAATTTTAAATAAAGATTGTTTGGGTTCTTAGAGTCAAAATTATTGAATAATTGGTATGCCCAAACATTATAGAAAGTGAAATGTATTTATACAAAAAAAAATCATTGAAACTTATTTGGGATTCGAACCCTCGATTCCAACGTAGGTATTAAATACGGAATTGAGGCGGTTCTAAGGATTCTAGTGTATATTGACATGGGAATATCCTATCAATGAAAAACTTGAATGGATTAATATCTGTTAGATTATCTCCCGAATCCGAATAAGTTATGTATTGAATAAATTCCCCAAGAGCTCGATAACGTGTAAATCGAAAAGGTTGTCGCTCATTAAGGCGAAGCGTTGCGTTAGGAACAGGTGCGTTATTCGCCAACCAAGAAGTTTTGCAAGGGAAGGGAAGAGGCGAATCGTTACACCCGAGATAGTTTGAACGCACACTTGGAAGAAGCGAGGCGTTCGGTCTTCCGCCGAAGACGTTTTCATTGAATCAACTGCAGACCCGCTCATCTAGACTGTGCGAAGAGAAGAGGCGAATGGCGAACCGTCAGACGCATGAGGCGTAATTGATCCTTGAGGCTTGTGCTCGTCAAATTTCTCGAGGCGGTCCTCAAATAGGTGTAGGAATTGGATTCCTGACGGACGCGCTGTGTTCCCAACTCGAGGAAATTTTCGCGATTTTTATTATTTGATATTCGAATTTTTTCAATGAGGAAATACATAATTATTTTTATATGAAGTGTGTAAAATGAGATAATATTCGCAATATAATATGAAACAATGGTATTGTAGGATTACCTGTTGTATAGTTTTGTTGTTGTCATTGAGTCATTCTTTTCATCTATTGATATCTGTGTACGTTTTTAGCTTGATAAAGGTTACATATTAGGCGAAACGTTGCTGAAACAATAATAAATTATATGTATTCCTTTCGACCGTTATTTCCCATCCATAGAAAATATTAATTCACGAAAGTATGTTTACAAATTCGTCGTTACAAAATCGTTGTCTACTGGAGGAATCTCGAGAACTATAGCAGCTAGAAAACAACTGATAACAAACACATTCTCGAGTTTTTTTCCTGACTTATCCAAATATCACAGCTTATTTCTCATAGATTCTGAGTTGTAAATGAAAATTGAGAAATTCTCATTTGTAAAAATGCTAAGTAACTCGCTTGTTTGAATTCGTATGATATCACTACATAGTATAAAACAAAGTCGCTTTCTCTGTCCCTTTGTATGCTTAAATCTTTGAAACTACGCAACGGATTTTGATGCGGTTTTTTAATAGATAGAGTGATTTAAGAGGAAGGTTTATATGTATAATAACATCCATTAAATAGTGGAGAAGTACTGTTATTTTTGAGGTTTCTAATGTGATGTCGGACCGTACGAAGACGGGCCGGGTCGCTAATACTTTATGTTTCGTTTCACGTATTGTGTTGTTGTAATTACTTATATGATAATGGTATTATGGTATCATGCATTAAGTTATACAGGGTGAGTCTTTGACTTGTACATATATTTTAACCGTATATTCCTGGGGTCAAAAGAAACACTTTTTTCCTCTACCATTTTTTCCGATTCGGCCTAAATAAGAAGATATAGCCCTTTTTTGTTTTCAGAATGAGCTATGCCGCCACTGGTGAACTAACCACTGAATTTTTGCAAGTACGAGATATAGCATTCAAACCTTTGAAATAAGCTATTGTATCAAAAAAACGAGTAGATATACCATTTCAAATTTTCAAATAAGCTGCTGTATTAAAGAAAGAAATATGAACTCACTTTTTCGATACCAGTTGTATATTTTCTAATGCAATGATTGATTCATCCAAAATTTTGCTAGTGATGAAAAACAGAACAATCTCTTCTTGATGTATACTTCATTTTTGATTATATCGATTTAACTTTTAAACCACCTATTCTAGCTATAGCATTCATTTCCAATATCTCTTGAAATCTTCCGTGCAAGAGTTTCCGAAAGCAAAACAACAACTCAACCGTACAATAAGTGCAAGCTGCCTACTAAACACTCGCAACACGCATGACATTTCACGTTCATAAACACCATTTGGGCCGATTGAATTTCAAGGGGTGTCCGCATGGTGAAAGTCACGGACGTGACACTAGATTCTTTGACATCGGTGTTCTGTGGTTAGTTTGTTTTTTAAAATCATACGAGTTCATGATTAATAACTTTATTAAGGTCATTTTAGAAGTAATAAATATGATGAATAAATGAGGTAAATGAACGTATTCTAACGTAAAGTGAATTTGGATCAACGTATAGTTCGTTTCAAAATGATTGTCATCAGAGCAAGCCATGAAAGTCCAGTTTATTTCTAGTTACTAAAAAGTCACTAAAAATTTCTGTGGGTTCATCAGTCAGAGAAGGGAAATAAATAAACATAACCTAAAAATATATTTAATACAATATTTTTATTTTCCAAAGCAAATTTCTGAGCTGAGAATGTTCTGATAACATTAGGATTGTGTAAATCTCTAAACCTACCAGCAGTATATAATTTCTGACACTGTATTGACAAATTTTCGTATTTACCATCATTTGCAGCTAAAGAGCGAGGAAAGAATAGGTATAGCCCCTAAGCTTGTGAATATCATGAAAAATAAACACAGTCATTTATATTTCAGTCCAGTTCAATCAATGGGATTCAGGTTTTATTACTATGTCGCTGCCTCAATAAACAAAACTATAAACTATCAAAGTACTCTAATGAGATGTCATTCATATAATTCACCGATGAAGATTGAGACTCTATTGAAGATAATTAAGATATATTTTCTTTTTCACTGACAAATTTATTTGTAATTATAACTTAAAATGAGTGTGTTCAATTCAAATTCAACTGAGATAGCCAACCTGGTGAAACGAAACAAAAAGAACTTGTTGATACTTTGAAAGGTGTGGACCAATTTGTCATACATAATAAGACAAAAACACAAATTAGAGAATTTATTCAGTATGTACCGGGTTTTTCACTATAATTTGACCCCCCCTTCAACTTTGTTACTAAAGGATATACAAAAAAATGTTTCGTATAAAAGTTTCACGAAATCAACTGAGGTTTTTTGATATGAGTCCAGAAACTGAAAAATATACAGGGTGGCCAACATATTGATGGCAATTTCATTTTTTGAGATGGAACACTCTGTATATTTTTACATATTTGGTTAGCTCTTTTTCCCCTGATTTCGAATATGTAACATATGTTGGTCTATCTTTCTTATTCTGAGCACCACAGAGTTTCAAATTGCAATAACCATATGGCATTAGCGGTTTGGAATATTCGTTTCGTAAATATTTAAGTGGCCAATTTGATCTTTGGATTGATAATGGTGCACCCATTTCATGGCCACCAAATATGCCCGATTTAACACCGTTGGACACGTTTTCAGTGCCGTTCCTGAAGGAAAGAATTTACTTCAGCAATAATGACAATCAATGAAAGCGGAGAATAATATTAATGATATAAAATCAAGCAATATTAAACTCATAATTCGGAACTAATCCCGTCAACGCACAAAGAATACTGTTAATATTGTAATGATAAGAAAAAAATTTTGAAGCTTTAATTTCTGACTTGAATCCGAGACATAATAATGCTATAAAAAATAGTCTAAACATCTTGAGACAACTATATGAACTATATGTATTGAATAAAGGTAGTCATTTTGAGCGATTTCTTTAGTTGATGTTATTTTTACCATACTACCATAGTTTATCATTTTTCATTGGTTAAGTAATTGTTAAGTATTCATTCTAAAATAATTAAAACTTTAAGTAGATTGTTTGGATATAAAGAATTTCGTAGGTATTTCACATATTTTTTATTCGGTGTCATCATTGCAAAACTTTGAAACTCTGAAAATTGAAGAGACACATCCACATATTATGCATTTATATTCGAGGTCAGGAGGAAATAGCCTATCAAAAAAAGGATGAATATACAGGACAGGGTGTCCCATTTGAGAAAATATAGTTGCATTCAATGTTGTTCACCCTGTATATATTTCCATTGACGTTATTATAACTCCAAAAATGAGCATTTTCAGTAAACGCACTCTGCCACTTGTAAAATGATTACAGATCTTGGCAGGTGGTTCTTGAAATTGGAAATTCTGTGGTTCTCAGAATAATAGAGATAGACCAACATATGTTACATATTCGAAATCAGGGAAAAAAGAGCTAGCTAAACATGGAAAAATATACAGGGTGTTCCATTTGAAAAAATGAAGTTGCCATCAATATGTTGGCCACCCTGTATATATTTCAGTTTCTGGACTCATATAAAAAAACCTCAGTTGATTTCGTGGAACTTTTATAAGAAATAATTTTTTGTATCTCCTTTAGTAACAAAGTTAAAGGGGGGGTCAAATTATAGTGAAAAACCCGGTACGTTAATTGTACTACATTGTATAACTTTAATAAACTTATCACCGATTCTGTCCGTTTTAGTAAGAGGAATATTTCATTGAATAGCCAAAATATGAACCAAGTGTGTGTGGCAAAGGTGTTAAAATTAAAGTGAAAAATGTGGACCACAAGATGTTATCATTTTTGTATGAAAATCATACTTGTTTTAGAATATACTATTGCACAGATTAAATAATGATTTCATTCATTCATATGCCTTGGTTACGTTTGATATGAATAATTGAGTATTTGTTTGTTGATTTAACATATCCATTATATTAATTAAGTACTATTTCTTCAGATCCCCAATAGATGACACACAGTTTTTCCTAAGTCTAGATATAGCAATACACTCAGATAGTCAAGCTGCTATTAAAGCACTGAGCTCCTACGTCATCGATTCTAAGATGATCTGGGAGTGCCGGAGCAAACTCAACGAGGTAGGCAAGAAAAATAAGGTCTTTTTAATCTGGGTTCCCGGCCACTCGGGAATCGAAGGAAACGAAAAGGCCAATACACTCGCCAAAGAGGGCGCACAAATGTCACTCTTTGGCCCAGAACCCTTCTGTGGTATATCTAAATGTACCTATAAGAAGGAATTTCTGGAGAAGGAGAAAGCCGAGAGGGAAAAGCTCTGGCGGAATCTCCCAGGGATGGATCATTCCACTGAGTTCCTTCGGAACTTTGAGACAGCGGGATCCAAAAGATATCTGGATCTTGGTAAGAAGCAATTGCACCTCCTCACTGGCTTTCTTACAGGACATTGTCGCCTTAGGAAGCACCTGTTGAGGATGGGATTGTCGGACACTGACGAGTGTAGGTTCTGTGGGGAGGAGGAAGAAACCCCCATACACCTAGTCACGGAATGCCTTGGCATTACGAGCCTGAGGAGGAAATGCCTTGGACAAGAAACTTGTAAGAGTGAGGAACTAGCCTCGTTGAAGTCTTCACAGTTACTAGATTTCATTAGATCTCTGGAACTGGAAGGCGAGATGTGAAGGTTTTTGGCCAGAACAGCTCTGTAAGGGGGCACAATAGACCTTAAGGTCGCAGTGGACTGTAACCCCTCTGTAAACTATCAACTATCAAGTCTAGAATAGAGAAATGGTGAATATTTTGGCTTTTATTGGAAACGATTGTCAATTTAGCTTTTGTAGGTCTTGTCGGTGTCATTTTAGATAAAAAGTTGATTAAGTTCCTTTGAGTGTTTGGAATTCAGAGGAAGCAAAAGTTAAAATTTTGTTTCAATCCTTACCGTATGGGTAAGGAACACACTTAACATTGCTTAAAACTGACAATTTACAGTGAAAAACTAAAATAAGCTTCTGTACAAAATTGAGAAAATTCATTCAGAACATTATTCAAAAATTTTATTGTTAATTGGAGACAGAAATATTATATGCAATCATAGATTCATTGAAAATAATTATTAAAAGTACAGTGGAATACTTATAGACTTATACATTTTACTATTTATTTACATATTAGAATTATCTTCTGAATGCAGTGCTCTGAAGCGAACATAACATATAGTCCGTTCACAAAAGGTTGAGCCGTCGGTTGGCCATGGAAATTTGGCATATTCCACTGTGTATATTAAAATTTAAGGTTATGTAATTTATTTTCTTGTCAGATTGATACGCAATGTTGTCAATATTGCATAGAGTTCTTTGATAACTCGAAATCTCGTCGGACGAGGCCGGGTACATTCGGCAACGTTGACTTTATTTTACGTTGTGACAGCAAATACTGCCAACTTCAGATAAATGAACCAACGCCTACTATGTGCTCAACCTTTCGTGAATGGACATTATGTAAAATAACTGTTAGAGTAAACATCAAAATTGTATTAACAATTCAACTTTCTATAAAATCCAACAAAGGATTCAAGTATTTTTAAGTTTATCAATTATAGGAAATTTATGTTCTTGTAGCCATTGCCGAATTACTTTTTTATGAGAAGCAGTCGTGGGTATTTAATCAACTCTGATTGAATGATATGGTGCATTACCCATGATAATGACACACTTTGTATCAAATAACTGCAGAGAAGGTATTAATTGTTCAGTAATCCATTAATGAAATAGTTCCCCATTCATTGTTTTATGGTAATCCGTATCATTGATACCACTGTCAAGAATTAGATCACATCCAAGTAAAAATCCATCATATTGTGTACCTCCTGCCTTCACCTATGAATTTTCTTGGCAAACCTTTAGGATTACTTTCTAATGTCCACTGGCGAATTTGACTACCAATTTCGAATATCCATGTTTCATCTAAATAAACAAATTTTACATTTTCTCTTAAGTATTCAAGATATTCACCACAAAACCGTACTCTATTCACGATATTTTTATGTTTATCAATAAGAATTTTCCTTCGATCAACTTTCTTGTACTTGTAACCACTTTTTTTATTATTCTATAAAGTGTTGACTTGAAATGATCGCAATCCAGGTGCTTTTTAGCCAGTTCAAAAATGATATCCAAACTGATACACTCATTGTTTTTGATTTTAGAAAAAATAAAGTCGTTTAATGCCTCTTTGAAGGTATAATCATGTGGAATAGGTTTCCTTCCAGTGCTAACTCTGGCTCTAGGAACTTGCCTTCTACTTTTTTCTCCGAAATTCTTTGGACAGTTCTAGGAGAAATCTGAAATTTCAAAACTTACTTAATCAAAAAACACATTGTACATGATCGTTTACCTGAAAAACGAGCGCTATGCCATTAATACTAGCAGAGATATCTGCTGAATCCCTTAAGAACTCACAGTAACACCGATACACTGCCTGGCGTTCCCTTGCAGTAAAATGAGAGGAATCTGGTTGTATTCCGGCCGTTTTCAATTCAGTAATCAAATCAAAGTAGATTTAAGAGATATTTAAATCCACTTGTCGATTAAATCAAAAATATAAACTGATATTAACAATAAAATTCGAAATATCTTCTATAGGTTAACTCAAACTGGAAAAAGTCAAAGTCAGTGATATTTTCAACACCAACCTAAAATCGGCAAATCGAAATTCACCGAACGGACCGATACCAACATATTTTTGATTTCTCACAGCCGCCCGAGATGCCAATCAGCCAATCATTTTGAAATGAACTATATGTCAAAGCTCAACGAAACAAAATTGTAATAGGTACTTCGAAAGTGGTGTGGAAATTTGCTTGAATAGATAAGGATTTACACTGAATAAGAATAGAGGTGAGCTTATTCATTGTAACCCCATTTTAAAAGAAAATCCGCTAGTTCTCTTACCATTCATCATTCCAGATAACAAATTATGGAATTATTCTTGAAATTTGTCAAAGTGACAGAGAGAATTACTCGGAATTTTGTAGTCGGGAAAGATTAATCATATTCATGAAAAACTATGTTTCAAAAATCATTTCATTTGAAGAAATCGTTTGCGAGATATTACTGAAAATTTATGTTTTTCATGGATTTTCAACAGCCTGTATCTTTTTAACCAGGACGAATCGAAAAAAATGGTAGAGGAAAAATTTTCTTTTGACCTCAGAAATCTACGGTTAAAATATATGTACAAGTCAAAGACTCACCATGTATATTCGATAATGCAATAATGAGATGCCGTACAAGAGGAAGTCCGACTTTGATTGCATTTCAGAATTTGATAAAGATGAACAAATTATCCGCTTCAATTTCTGAGCGGTGTACTTGATACTGAAATTTTTTTATTATTGATTGATATTTTTTTATATTGTCCTAGGTTGCGAAAAATCTCAATAATGTTTTGTCCAATCTTCCACCACAACATCAAACAAGTGAACTTTCACTTTCGCCACCACTAAGGCCAGACTCGAGGGGAAATGGAAATAGTTCTGGTGGTAGTACAACCATCTCAGCTACCTCTAGTCCTGGGCTAGCTGAAGAAGATTGTATACTTCCGGCATCTGAAAATACCAGGGAAGAAAATAAAAAACCCCCACTTGAAGTGAGCCCAAGGAAAAAGCCACGGAAGCAGCAATTGTGAGTTTCATCATAATATTTTGTAGTCAGAAATTTTTCTACATCTATTCCACAAAAAAGTTTCGATGGGGGATTCATCACCTGTACAAAATTTCCCTGTTATCCAGTGTTTCGAAGAAAGTCCTCACCCAGGGGTACTCGTCTTCAACATTGATATTTTGGATAAAAAAATTTTAGAGAAGTTCTGCTTTGAAAATATATGTGAACGATAGAAAACTTCATCACCAGGGCTTTCTTCAAAGCTGTCGAATTTGACGGTTCTGAAAATAGTGTTCAGGGTGAACTAAAACTTTTTTAACCAATCAGATAGAGAAGAATGAATGGCGCCTTATGATCCTCTTTTTTCGAGAACCTTATAATTCCATCAACTGCATTCCTCTATCTTCTTTCGTTCCCGAGTTATAGGCCAAAATTGAAATTTGGGCGATTTCAACTTTGGTCATTATCTCCGTTTCTGTTTATGCTAGGATAGTAAAAAAAAACATTATACAGACACTTTTCTGATAGCAATCTAGTGGCTTACTCTGATCTAAAGACAATTATGTATTGTTTTGGAGTTCTCATCAAAAATTTCCCTAGTAGTTTGGGTAGAATCGTAAAAAATGTTTATATATTTTTTTCTTCAACGCTCTGTATATTGAATACGGATGGTGTTAGAAACATTTTTAACTAAACAAACCCCAATTATTTTCTACCTATCCGAGAGACATGATCGCCTTTTTTGAAACACCCTGTATAGTTTTTCTCTGAAGTTTTTTCCTGTAAAGTATCATTTGTCCAGGGTGTTCAGCCGCCCTCGCATCTCTAGAAGTTGTTCGGGAGGATACATTAAGAAATAAAATAAATGAAACATTCAAATTGAAAAAAAATTACAGAAAAGAACACGTCATAGTGCTATGGGACACATAATTCACATTTGCAATGCCATGAATCGTGTAAGATGATGTATTATATACTCGGCCAATAATGGATTTCAATAGGTTTGTTCCAACAGCTGACTTTTGTACGGTAATTTGACGGTCACGAAACTGTTAGTAATCGATCTTATGCGCATGTCTAAACTTTGACCGTACAAGAACCGTCCAAACAGTACTTGCTCCAGACCAGGGATCGAAATGACGATCACAAAACCGTTCCACTCACGGTCCCGAAGCAGGATGGAACAAAAACGAAACCGTTCTCAAACGATACATTTTCAGTTGGAACACATTTTTATCTATTGCGCAGAATCCTGACGATCATTGTACGGTCAATTCTTGAGTTGGAACAAACCTAATACGAACAACTCCGTAGAATATTCGTTCAATAATAAGAATATGGACCAATTATCCAATCAAAACATAATTTTTCTCAAGTAGGTATAAATTTTCTTCTTAAAAAAAGCAGAAAGTTCATTCATTTCATCTATAAAATATAGAATGATAATAATTATAGAATTTTTATTATTACATATATTAAATAATCTTAGGAATATCGGTTTCAATGTCAGAAGGAATCATTCAAAATTTTCAATTTACGCTCAAGATTCGAACATAGAACTTGAATTATTTCTAAGAAACCAATAGCTGTTAGCTATTCGAATCTAAATGATCGTTTTTTCCTATGTAAACAAGCGTGCAAGAATTTCTGACTTCTGTGATATCGATTTGATCAATGTCAATGTCTTAGCTCCGTAGGATATTGCCACAGAGAGTTCAAAATGGTCCAATTTCACGTTAATATCAGGAGAAGACAGTTTGTGGCACAAAGGTGATATTTATATAATCCATCCAAGAACTATTGACTTCCTTGGCGGTTGTGAAAAATCGAAATTGAGTAGGTTATAGCTCATACAATAATAATAATGGTGGAATTGTTGAGAATAGAAATTGAGAAATCGAATGAAACAGACTAATGTTTTCATTTCAGAGTTTATATACATCCATCAATCGTTGACGGCATCCATTCATTTCTTAAATCTGTCGATTCTTTCATTTAAATTTACGCATCACTTTTTTGGCATTGGTAAAAAATCTTGAATGAATATACACTTTACTCAACTCTAATAACTTCGCAAATACATTTTGACAAAAAGTCAAAGGCGCACGCTCTAGTCCCTACAGCCGTCGAGGCGGTTTATTTCTATTTATATTTATCTTATTTGACGGGAAAAAATCTTCATAAGAAGGAAATTTCAATGAATATTAAAAACGGCGCCTGCTTTCTGAGAAACTGATTTGAATTATTGGAATATATGTCCAAATAATAAAACCGCCTATTTTAACAACTATAAAAATTGTTCTCAATAGTAGAATTAACTGAAAAAATCAACATCTTGAATATTTTCAATTTAAAACGATTCTATGATATATTGTTTTTTCGCTGAAGTTTTTAAGTTTTGAAGAATCTATAGTTTATTCCTATTAATATTTTGTAGATGTGAATACTCGGATGGATAACCACCATGTAGTTTAATTAGCTGATGCGCTCAGATGCTCCTGATGTTGGATTTCATCAGAAATGAATTGAAATTTGCATAGGAATTCAGCATAACCTGAATTGTATGTGTTGAAGCACAGTATTGTTGTTGACGGATGATAAATCATAAAACATGAATTGGGGGCTGAAGGACCTTGGTCGATTGCCCGTTAATAACTTGTTATCAATAAAGATCAGTAGTTGTTATTATGAATTGGCATTCCAGATTTTTCTCCTGATTTATTATTATTATATGAGTTTTCATTCGCTAATACTGTTTTTGCTGAATTATTATACCTCTAATCTTTCTGAAAGTTCCCAAATTCGAAATTTGCCTGCAGTTGACTATCTACTTCATCATATGATTATTTTTTTCAATAAACCAAATATTTTTCACATTTCATAGAACTGGGAATGATTTGAGTGAACACAATGATGACATGATGTTTATTTCGGATAATGCAGTTAAAAAAGAGGATTCGGATAATTCAGATGAACCTAAAGATGGCGCCCCAGAAGCACATCGTGTTGCAACTATTCGTAAGCCAGCTACAGCGAGTATATTAAACAGTTATAAGCAAAACTGGAAATCAACACACAATCACTTCATGAGGTACTCCGATGTGAAGCCCAAGGAAGAGAAGAAACCTACCATCATAGATTTGGCCAATCAATTCAGAATTCATGAAAAAATTAATGGATGGAAAATTTATCACTTATCTACACAAATGGATGACCTTGTGAGTATTTATTGTTTATGTAGATTAATGAAAAACATTTCAATATTGTAAAGTTTCTAATAGACAGAATTATGGTGATGCAAAAAAATTATATATGTGTATTCGTCTTTTATGAAGAAGTTGCTTCTGAATTCTCAATTATAATGAAATTGGAAAAAGAAATTAACATCAACAGTTTTCATAGTTGAACACTTAGTAATCTTTTGTAATTATAACTTATTGTGGATTAATCATTCTGTCACTATTTCAAGATATGTTAATTTATTTTTCAGTCGGTCTCAAAATGAAATTTCAGTTCAAAGTACACGAAATTGATCAATAATGGTCCTTTTCATTGCTAAATTTCTACTCCTTTAATGTGCAATTGTCATTGGCTACTGAACATTAAGTATTGATATGCAATATGAGTCCGTATTACCGAAATTTGTCTGTGCCTTTAAATCCTCAAAAAAATTGCCGCAAAATGGTTGTGTTGAGTAATTCCCCTTCAATTTAAAATCGAGACATTAGGTGATATCGTGGGCCAATATTTCTCATCAGTTTCGCTGTACGAGTAATGAAGATTGAACAAAATTTTCCATGTATTTTTGTTTTTCTATGGATTGAAAATGATAAAAATGTAATGCCGCTAAGTTGAACTCTTTATAAACCTTCTTTCTTTGCTGTCCTTGTGTCCTCCATGTTTGTCTTATAGGGATTTAACTAATTTTGAAGGCGCGCGACTAGTTCATGGCAGACTCTGTATGCTTGACTTTTCCACACACAATGAAAACACCAGTTTTTCATGAAATTATTTTTACAAAGTTTCTGGTTAAATCTGCACAATATAGCCTTAGAATTACCTGGGCTGAGCTGCCGTTTTTCTATTTGAATGTACTTAATTGTTGCAGGCCGAGTCAGAACAAGCAGACTACGAAAATTTGAGTGAATTCCTCGTTTGTATTGAAGAAGATAGGGAAAATAAGTCTGAGAGAGATATCAATAGAATAAGTGAACTAATCAAGGTAAAATTTCGAATTAATATTCGTTCCTAATTGACCTTAATCTCTTTTATTCGTTTCAGGGTAATTTGCAAAGGATCAATATCATTAGAGAAGGTATAATAGAGGCAAAATCTCAAATGATGAAAGTGTTTGATCATAAGTCACAAGTAACGGACCTTATAAACCGATGTGCCAGCAAACGTAATTTTAAGAAAAGAGATAAGTTATAACTTGAAATATTTAATATTTAATTTGACAAACATGCTTGTTTTTGAATTGACAAAATATATTTATTGATTTTATAAGCAAGATTTTATTTATGTTTTCAACTGTAAATATCGTCAATACAATTTAAGTATTCAAAGGATATTATTATATATGATTTATAAATATATTATAATACATTTCAATTTGATATTCAGAAAATTTGGTATTATCCTACGATTTTGCATCAATTTGATCCACAATTTCTGTTAGTATTTTGTTTCATTTTTTGTAACAATCAAATCTATCATTATGGTGAAACACATTTTCAACAAATTATAGTATATTATTGTCACAAAACAATAAAACTATGGACATGCCTTAAAGAGGATAGAAATTGAGATCAACATAATAGACAAAGGTTGAATTACACCTTTTATGGTTCTAATTCAGAAAATCAAAGTTAAATTTCAGAAAAGGGAACACATATTTCAGAAATCAGATAAAGTATATGTAATATTTACTTTCAGAGTTGACAATGCCGATGAGAACCATTTTAAATACGGGGTATTTATTTATGATTGTAACATCGTAGGTTGCTTTGGAAATTATTTATATTATCGTTTCTTTTGCAAAGACTACAAATTTATAATTCCAGTCAGATTATTCAATTTCTTTCGGAATGACCAGCCTAAACTGACAGTATCGTTTGAAGTTTACATCAGAATATCATTATAATAGTCCAACGCCAGCTGCGATGTTATAAGCATTTATAGAGACCCTGTATTTTGCGCCTCCCATTTTGAATGAAATAATGTATCAATTCGAATTACATACATGGTTGGGATAAAGCTTGGCACCAAATTAATATATTTAAAATGGAACGGACGATAATTTTGAAATTTGGCAGCTGAGTGTAATGGACCACAAAGCATTTGATGAGCATATTTTCATTAATGAGATACTTCCGGTTTAACCGGAAATGACCTTTTTTTATTTAAATGGGACACCCTGTATATTTCTGCAGATTCTGAAAGAGCACTTTGTTTCGGATCTGTCCATACCAGGTTCCATGTAAAAATTATCTGTATAAAGAAGAATTGAGACCACGGATTCTTGATGAATGTGCATTAATACATGGAGAAGTCTTGAGAAAAGTTACTCAAGAATTTGTTAATAGACTGGCATATTGTCAGGAGGTGAATGGCAAGCACTTCGAACATTTAAAATGATTTTTTCTAAATTATTTCTAATACATTTTTTCTACTAGTAAAGTAAAGTATTTCTTCTTTTTATAGATTTTCATAAAAAATACGCCATGAAAAGCAGAAAGAGTTATCTACTATATATACAAAGTATTTCGTTTTATTTCTCACTATTGATACAAATAACAACCATTTATTTATTTGAATGGAGTTTTTCTCAAATGTACAAAAGACTGAATTTCTTCTTTTTACAGAGAATTTTTACATGGAACCCGATATGGACAGATCCGAAACAAGGTGCACTTTCAGAATCTGCAGAAATATACAGGGTGTCCCATTTGATAAAAAAAAAATTTGGTCATTTCCGGTTAAACCGGAAGTATCTCATTAATGAAAATATGCTCATCAGATGCATTGTGGTCCATTACACTCAGCTGCCAAATTTCAAAAATATCGCTCGTTTCGTTTTAAAGATATTAATTTGGTGTCAAACTGTATCCCAACCCTGTATATACATAATATTAGGAAATCGCAGATATTCATATTCATTGATTCTGAAATATATTCAACCAATTCTGATCAACAACTTTCTTTTTCTGAATACATATTACTATCATGACATTTAAATTACCGTTTCTGAATATAAAGTTCTGAATTTCGAATTCCCTTTTCTATATTATGTCAACTCATCATTCTGAATAACAATTTCTATCTTCTGAAATTCAATTTGTTTTTCTGAATAACATTTCACGTTTTCTGAATTACAATTGAATAAGTTTTAGTGGGGGTGCAACAAACAGTTGAATTTCCATTTCTTCAAATATTATGATAAAAATTTCCGTGTGGATCGGGTTTTTGTACGCTTGTTCATTTTGAAAGGGATTTCTAAAACACAAATCAAGAAAATAGTTCATTCCTGTTGTGCAATATATTCTACAATGTGAAATTTCATAATTCAGTTCACTTCTAATAAATCTTATTTTTTTCCTTCAATATTTTATTTGTTAATAAAATATTTAAAATATTTTTTCTTGTTACTTAGATTCCCAATAAATAAGGATTCACCAAAAATTGGGAAGTTTCTGTGAGAATCTTAAAGCATCTAATGTTATTCAAAATTGACTGTAGGTACTCAGCAGGTTTTTTGACTAAAATTATTTATCTACGACTTGTATAATTCACCCATTATACATCTGTTGGCTCGGCCATAATAATACCCATTAATCACAGTGAATAATAAGTTGTTATTCACTGCTGTCAGATGCTTCATAGATTTATCTCTGAAATTATATTCTTAATATTGATATTTCTTCAATATTCTGAAGTACTCGTATTAACAAATATGGGTATACCATGTCAATCGAGGGCCAAATCTACTTTTATTATAAAATATACAATGACAAGTTCTCCAAAAATTTCTCATGTGTCAATTTGACTTTTTACACACTTGTAATAGATGGATCTTGTCACGGTCGCCAAATGTTTAAATCTTCAAGAAATATACTCAGAAGTCGTGTATAGTATGCTAATCGCGTATAATGGCTCTTAGGCCGCTCGCAGACCAAAACGACGCGACCGCGACGAGACAGCAATTTGTAATCGCTGAGAGGTCGCGCACCTTGTTTTAAATAGGAGCTCGCACACCGAGATCGGCATCTGACAGGTATCGTCGCGGTCGTGTCGCTGTCTCCCCGGTGTGCGAGCTCCTATTCAAAACAAGGTGCGCGACCTCTCAGCGATTACAAATTGCTGTCCTCTCGGCGATTGGAAATTGCTGTCTCGTCGCGGTCGCGTCGTTTTGGTCTACGAGCGGCCTTATTCGCTCGGTGATTAAGCCACTCGCCTACGGCTCATAGCATTTAGGCTTGAAGTTTACTTCAACTCATGAATAATAACTATCATCATACGGTCCTTGCATAATATACTATTATGAAATCATTAATTACGCTATATGGTAAAAAGAATTAGGTCAGGCAGATCCAATTAGCCTTTATTGAAATTGAAGGAAACTGATTAAGTTCAACTTCTTCCAATCGAAAGTAGAAAGCCTATTATGGCCGGCCGAGGCCGCAGAGAAAGAATGTATGTTCTTACAGAAATGTTTACTTGCAGAACTATATAGGGTGATTTTTTCAGTTTCATTCGAAGTGGTAATACGAATTTAAGATTTTGCATTTTCCTACTAGTGTTTATGAACCCAATTTGTAAAATATTTTCAAGCGGAAGCTACTTCCGGTTCTACCGGGAACGAATACAAACTTCCTCATTTTGAATGTAACACCCTGTATATTTATGAATATTTGAATTATTCCTTTGATTCTGTAATGATTTTGATGTATGATGTACCCAACCACAAATTTTTCGACAGAAAGTTTGTCACAAACTAGTGTTTATATTTTTTTACATCCATCATTGTGAAGAATTTTTGTGCAACAATGGAACAAAAGAAAATACACTAATTTTTATTCTTGTATAAATTATGAGGAATATCATACACAGAGCTCCAAAGTGAGACTCGATAAAACTATGAAATCTTTTTTTTCAAATGGTAGGTAACCATATAATTTTGTAATTTCGATCATTTGATCATTCAGTTTAATTGTGCCAGACTCGTGTCTTTAAAATCAGTAGTTTTGCTCTTATTCAAATAAAACTCGAATTTTAGGACTAAAAGTAGGTTTCACTCAGTCAAATTCATTGGTATGCTCATCTTTTTAAAGTAGGCTATGTTAGGGATAGTAATGCTAAATAATTTTTTCCGCCGACCTCGAAATAAAAGGTGATTTTAATCTGTACGAAATTGAACATTAATAACCCATTTTTTTGCTATACTCATGGCAACCGTAGACAAAGTATTCAGAAGCACTACTATTAATGTTAAAACTCTTCTGAAACATAGAAATTCCATTATGTCAAAACTCAAATGTATGTCTTGTGCAAAATGACATGGTATTTCTATCAAGGATTCATACACAATTCATGTTGAGATCGTCGGAAAAATCTCGAACTATTAACGCGTTCGCTCACGCAATAAAAGATCTTGACCATTAGTCGCTGTCTTTAATAACCTAGTTTATTAAATAACTGTTATTCGTCAAGCATTTTGCAAACATGCAATAATACGAGAACTAGTTACACTTGAATGATAGATTAACAATCTGCCTTTAATAAAATCGTTTTCCCAATAATCCTGAATACTTGCAGTGCCCTATTACCGCATAGGCCATGGCCTAGGGGCGGCAAATTTTCGATGAATGAAAAAGATTTCTTTAATTCCTCTACGAAAATGTGGAAATAGCCATCTTCGAAAATTTCGCACATTTTTTTCAACGAAAATCGCAATTTGAATAATTTGAATTTTTTAAATTATCTTCACTCAGAGGGGCGGCAAATTGTTTTTAGCCTAAAGGAGGAAAATATTTTAATCCGGTCCTGAATACTTGTCTAGAGAGCTGAAGCTACTTCTTTGTGGGACTGTTGTTCTCTCTCATATGAACTATGGGATGTGGTTTTTAATGATTTTCTGAAATACATTGATAAGCAATGAGGCATCAGATTTCATGCGTCCACCTAATTTTCGATATTCGAAGGTTTAACATAATAAGCCACATGTTTCGTTTGGCTAAAGCCGGTCCCAGACAATGCGTGTATTTGACGAATGTTCGGCATTGGCAGTGCTTCGCGTAGTGTGTGGGAGCTCAACTTCGGCCCGAACACTATGGGCCATACACTATGCGAAGCACCGCCAATGCCGAACATTCATCAAATACACGCATTGTCTGGGACCGGCTTTATAGCCTATTCGTTTTGAGATATTTCGTGCTCCTGAGTAACTCAAAAGCTCGAAATACGGCTTGCCATTGGTTGCGCACAAGCACTGGAACAGCTCAGGAGCTCGAAACTCTTCAAAACGAATATCCTATCATTTTAATTCGTTGAAATAAAATAAATAAAGGAATATTGGTAATTCTAATATTTAAATTCATAGAAAAAGTGACACCTCTCAAATCCACCCTAAACTGCAAATGGCCGCCGTTTGCCTCAAAATTTTTGACAGGTTCGCCATCTAGTTAGTATTTGTTTGTTCCAACAGCTGACTTTTGTACGGTAATTTGACGGTCACGAAACTGTTAGTAATCGATCTTATTCGCATGTCTAAACTTTGACCGTACAAGAACCGTCCAAACAGTACTTGCTCCAGACCAGGGATCGAAATGACGATCACAAAACCGTTCCACTCACGGTCCCGAAGCAGGATGGAACAAAAACGAAACCGTTCTCAAACGATACATTTTCAGTTGGAACACATTTTTATCTATTGCGCAGAATCCTGACGATCATTGTACGGTCAATTCTTGAGTTGGAACAAACCTTATATAATTGGCTGAATATGGACAGTAGAAGAAACCTTCACTCTGCTGTTTTATTCCAGAAAGCTATTACAACGGGACTTTATCTGTACAATAATAGTATATTATAAACTCAGGAACTCTTAATTCCGAAGCGAAAAGTTTGTAAGCTGAGAAAGAACTTTAGTCCCGGGATTATGCATTATCATTATGTTATGCACCTCAGGTGCCGGAAAACTGAAAACATAGAAATCTCGTACTCGTATATTCAGGGTGTCCCATTACTCGACGTCAACCCGGAACCGGGTGAAAAGGCAAGTAATGCTGGTTGTCAGAAAAATATAAAAAAAATCTAAGTTGCATGATTTTAAAATAACACGCAAAATTCCACACCCTGTGGCAGTCTTTTCGCTCCTGTTGCCACAAATATCAACTTTTTCCAACTTTTTTCTTTGCTGTGTAACCTTGAATAATGCTTGTCTAAACTGCAATCAAAATTTTGATACCAGCTGCTCTAGGTTTCATAAAAATAGGGCTTACTTCTCAGAAAAAAAATTCGAAACAATTGCCTAGTTTCAACTGACTATATTGAAAAAAAAATGTACTACGTAGGTTTGGCATGTTTTTTCAAAAGTTGGCGCATTTAGTAAGGATTCCATAATGGTATAATACTTGTTTAATTGTAGCTGCCGTAGTTCAAATTTATTTTCGATTGCCTTTGAATACACTTTTTCGTTAACTGCTTCCCAGTAATAAAGTCCAATGGATTCAAGTCCGGTGAACGGGCCGGCCACGTAATTGGACCAGAACGTCCGATCCATCTTCCGGGAAAAAATTTTACCAGAAAAAAAAAATTTCAGAGAAATTTCTCCGGAAAAATTCTTTCTGGAAAAATTATTTTCTCTAGAAATTTTTTTTTCTGATAACATTTTTTCCCGGAAGATGGATCGGACGTTCTGGTCCAATTACGTGGCCGGCCTGTTCACCGGACTTGAATCCATTGGACTTTATTACTGGGAAGCAGTTAACGAAAAAGTGTGTTCAAAGGCAATCGAAAATATTTTGAACTACGGCAGCTACAATTAAACAAGTATGATACCACTTTGGAATCCTCACTAAATGCGCCAACTTTTGAAAAAACATGCCAAACCTACGTAGTACATTTTTTTTCAATACAGTCAGTTGAAACTAGGCAATTGTTTATTTCGATTTTTTTTTCTGAGAAGTAAGCCCTATTTTTATGAAACCTAGATCAGCTGGTATCAAAATTTTGATTACAGTTTAGACAAGCATTATTCAAGGTTACACAGCAAAGAAAAAAGTTGGAAAAAGTTGATATTTGTGGCAACAGGAGCGAAAAGACTGTCACAGGGTGTGGAATTTTGCGTGTTTTTTTAAATGCGCATTATTTTAAAATCATGCAACTTAGATTTTTTTTATATTTTCCTGACAACCAGCCTTCAGCATTACTTGCCTTTTCACCCGGTTCCGGGTTGACGTCGAGTAATGGGACACCTGTATATATATATAGTTGTTATCTAGTTTCAAAATATGAACTCTGCTGGTTATCATTTTCGTCATCGAAAAATGGCGTTCCTTGGAAGCGTTGCTATGACATTTGAGAACGAATGATAGTAGGACGCTGGCAAACCAAAGTGTTGAATACTTCTATTTTTCCTCTTTTTATCGATTCCGAGGAAAAGGAAGATCCAATTTGAATATGGTCCGTGGAAGAGACTATGGGCCGGCTCATTCCACAAAAATCCCGAAAAATATACAGGTTTAGAAAATTAACACTCGGAAACATAGGAATTAACGTGCTAATCTCAAGTCGCTCCGGATCCAGTGAAAGAATCGAAATATCAGTAAGGTGCCATATCGGATAAACATGAGGAAATGCGGAACGAACGCTGCAGTCCTAGTGGGGATGCTGGGCTGACGGTCCGCGATGCAAGATTCAAATAATCTAATCATTCTAAACGCTCTCGAGAGCGTTAAAGCATATTAGTTTGAAAATTAACTATAATCAGATACCCCGTAAACCAACTATGATCAGTTTAGAAGGAAAAATTCGAATAATAAAATTTTATTCTGGTGGTCAATCAATTCAGTTGGGAGAGCTGGTGCGCACCAGTGCGACCTGTGTGCAATTTTTCATGTACCATTGGTACAGAGAACAATGAAAGGCCAATTCAGATGATAATATTGAGCCAGTGCAATTCTGTTGCGCACCAGTTCTCCCAATGGAAAACGCTATACAGTTATTTATTGTTGCCTTGGGAGATAGGATCAAGTTACGCGATTTCGAGAATAATGAAAATATTTTGAGACATGTGGATGTGTACGACAATGTAGTCATTGCAGAATTACCTTCAAAATAAATCACGCAATTATGAACTTTTTCTCAGTTTATGAATTTTGAAATTTCTGCATATTTTTTCGATTCAACACACTTTAAAACTGAGTCGCATCTTTATATTTTACGCATTTTTACCGGAAACCATTGGTCCAAACTCCTAGCGACTTCTACAAAGTATATCTTTTTAAAGAAAAAATATAGAGAAATCGCTTTTTCCAGTCCAGAATTAAATAGTGTTAGGCAAAAAATTTAGGGTTGATTCAAATGTGAAAGAATCCTGTATGTAGCGCCCTCTATTAGTAATCTGAAAACTGATAGGATATTTGAATTCTGCATGATACAAAACCCCGCATATCACATTTTGTTCAATTCTTACCCCTTTATCCAAAGTTATTAAAAAAACCTAATAAAAAAATTGACTTTAACACCCTTAAAGGAAGCAGTTTTGGACATATATTCATGGGACTTTTTTTAATATTTTATGGCCCTCTATCGCGAGGCACTATGGATGGTACTTTTTTCCTTGACACCCTGTATATTGGTACATTTCTTGCTCTACAAGTGGACTTAAGAATATACTGTTGTGCAGGATTTGATGATATGGTTGTCCAAATCAATGACTCTGTTGCTTATATTTGAACTTATAAAATGTGAATTTAATTGATCAAGAATATTTTCTTAATTCTTGTGGGGAAATGAATTGAAAATTGAGCCATTACTATTATTCTTTTCTATTGTGATGGTGTTATTTAAGTTCAATATAGGTTTTGTTTCGTTCTCAGATTGCTCCTATGACTTATTTTTTTCAACCTGTTCAACAACCTACTTCAATGAGATTACTACATTCGACTCTCCATCAAGTTTGTCACATTGCCCCAACAACTATCAAATTTCAACTGGCCTCAATTGTTCATTACTTTGAGCATTCAAATAGAGACTATTATTACTTCTATAGAGATTTTAGGTTTTTTCAATACTAATATTATTATTATATGTGTAATATTGACAATAACAAACATCTCTTTAATTTTTGAGTGGATAATTGAACTCAGTTATTATATCTATAAAACACTTTTCATCGGAATACACATCTATTAAATATATAGTCAAAATTTAGAAGTTTGAATAACTTCAAATAATATCACATTGAGATTGGTTTGAAACTATGTATCATAGTCTGTACAGAATAGTCAATGAAACTTAGCATACATATTTCAAATACTGTAAGGTTAAAAATGTTCAGCATAGCCTGCTCTATCAACATTAACTAATATAACTTCCAATTCGTGCAGTAGCTCTCTTTTCACCGAATCTGGAACTATGCTCCTTGCCTTAGGTGTGACAGTAGCAATCAACTCATCTACTGTGGGTACTTGTTTATTTTTGTTGTCTGCGATTGCTTTACGGCAAGCCAATCTTACTTGATCCCTCCAGCCACACTCAATGAGTCTAGTTTGAACCAATTCTGTAACTCTAGAAATTAAGGACTACATTTACTCTGAAAAGTCATGATAGTATCGAACACATCAGATTAGTGAAAAACGTTACATGCTCATAATCGTTTAAAACTGATTAACGGAGATAAAATAAGACTAAACCAAAATAATTTTGGTAATTATTTAGATCTAAAAGAACTGTGCTGGAAATGTGAAAAAAATCGTACTCACTAAGTTTGTGTCCCAGATTGGGAAAATGATAACGAGAAGTCTGCAATCCTTTTATTTATTTCGAAAAAAATTTCCAAAGTTTCAGTCAGGTAAGTGAGGTTAAACATTGTTCTAGCTAATTTTCCTCCATTTTCTCAATCAATACTCCTTGGAAATGTTTTATTTAACATTTCCTGAAAGTATCCTGCAAAATAAAGCCTTCGTTTGGTCGAAATTTTTTTTTGAAAAACTAAAAGGATTGCAGACTTCTCGTTATCTTTTTCGTAATCTGAGACCCAAACTTAGTGAGTACAATTATTTTCACATCTCCAACACGATTCTTTTAGTTCTAAATAATTACCATAATTTTAGATTACCTGTCCATTCCATTATTCACGTCCAAATGAAGAGAAATTTTTGATTCTTGAGACATATTCAACTACAAATTTTTTATCCGTATCCACAGAACATAAAACACAGAACATAAAATATCAATCTGCAATCCAGTACAGAACACAGAACAAATATAATAACAATAACATAAAAAACCTTTGTACAGAGCACAGAACCTTTGTTCAGAGACAACAACAACTCTGCTTTGTTTAAAAACACAGAACATATAATAAATTTAAAAACAAACATCACTATCACAGAACATTTAACGTTAGTATTTCTTCTATTTTTTCCCTCATAGACTCTAGGAAAAAGAGAATCCACAGCTTACTTGACCAAGAATTTTTTTGAACGGCATATTCCAAGACGATATCAGCGCCAAGGTGGCGAGAATCAAAGCTGAGCTAAGATAGTAGTAAACGTAAACAATCTTGTTTTGGACAGATAAGTCATTGGAGTTTCATCGAAATTTTTACGAATAATCTAGAAATTAATATGCAGTTGGAATTTTCGTTAAATTATTTTGTGATTTAATCGATATTTCAATCATTTTATCACTAATATCCAATTAATAAAAAGGTTACAAGTCAGTAAGTCTAGTTTTAGATGTTGTCAATCTTAAACTATATTAAAAATTTCTTTCAGTTCATTTATATCGTACATACAGGGTGTCCCATTACTCGACGTCAACCAGGAACCGGGTGAAAAGGCAAGTAATGCTGGTTGTCAGAAAAATATAAAAAAAATCTAAGTTGCATGATTTTAAAATAATGAGCATTTAAAAAAACACGCAAAATTCCACACCCTGTGACAGTCTTTTCGCTCCTGTTGCCACAAATATCAACTTTTTCCAACTTTTTTCTTTGCTGTGTAACCTTGAATAATGCTTGTCTAAACTGTAATCAAAATTTTGATACCAGCTGCTCTAGGTTTCATAAAAATAGGGCTTACTTTTCGGAAAAAAAATTCGAAATAAACAATCGCCTAGTTTCAACTGACTGTATTGAAAAAAAAATGTACTACGTAGGTTTGGCATGTTTTTTCAAAAGTTGGCGCATTTAGTGAGGATTCCAAAATGGTATAATACTTGTTTAATTATAGCTGCCGTAGTTCAAATTTATTTTCGATTGCCTTTGAATACACTTTTTCGTTAACTGCTTCCCAGTAATAAAGTCCAATGGATTCAAGTCCGGTGAACGGGCCGGCCACGAGATTGGACCAGAAAGTCCGATCCATCTTCCGGGAAAAAATGTTATCAGAAAAAAAAATTTGCAGAGAAAATAATTTTTCCAGAAAAAATTTTTCCTGAGAAATTTCTCTGAAAATTTTTTTTTCTGGTAACATTTTTTCCCGGAAGATGGATCGGACGTTCTGGTCCAATCTCGTGGCCGGCCCGTTCACCGGACTTGAACCCATTGGACTCTATTACTGGGAAGCAGTTAACGAAAAAGCGTATTCAAAGACAATCGAAAATAAATTTGAACTACGGCAGCTGCAATTAAACAAGTATTATACCATTTTGGAATCCTCACTAAATGCGCCAACTTTTGAAAAAACATGCCAAACCTACGTAGTACATTTTTTTTTCAATACAGTCAGTTGAAACTAGACAATTGTTTATTTCGAATTTTTTTTCTGAGAAGTAAGCCCTATTTATATGAAACCTAGATCAGCTGGTATCAAAATTTTGATTACAGTTTAGACAAGCATTATTCAAGGTTACACAGCAAAGAAAAAAGTTGATATTTGTGGCAACAGGAGCGAAAAGACTGTCACAGGGTGTGGAATTTTGCGTGTTTTGTAAATTCGCATTATTTTAAAATCATTCAACTTAGATTTTTTTTATATTTTTCTGATAACCAGCATTACTTGCTTTTTCACCCTGTTCCGGGTTGACGTCGAGTAATGGGACACCCTGTATACATATACACGTATATGAAGTGAAGTGCAGCCGTTAGAATTTCTGGAAATTTTAGGAGTTTTAACCTCTAATTCTAGAGCCTCAGTAGAAGGAGAAGTTCGAGAAGATGTTCTGAATGCATGTCATATTATAATGTCTTGGAGAACAAATTGTGGGACCAGTTTTATGGACATTTGCTCTTTGTGTTAAAAACTATTGTCCTAGCCTTTAGTACAGAACCTTTTAAAATTGATGGTTCATTGATTGTGGAGAGTGATAAAGTTAAACAGAACTAATATGCACGATAAGTTCTTGTGAAGGTGGAGTGAAGAGAAAATGTAGACGTATCATTACAGCTGTTTTAATTAAATTGATTAGGTACATGATGTTCTAATCCACACATGGCAAAATCATATCAAAACTCATGGTTTTCTCTCCTTTTCTGCTGTGTGTTTCTTTATCGGGGAAAAACATTCTAAATTCGAAGATATATCACAAACAGAATTAAAGTGCTTATGGAATCAGCAGAAGGCTAATATAAGTCTATAGAAAATATGCCTTGCTTAAAAAATAGTATATTATATTATAAGGATTAAAAGTGCATCTTTTTTTACGAGCAATATTTGCAGTTGCGAGGCGTAGCCATGCGAATGCAAATTTGCGAGTTAAAATAGGCACTTTTAGTCCGAATAATAATATATACTATTTTTTCTCTAACCAAGTCAAAATTACAACAAAATTGGTTTTAGTCAAAAAATTTTAGTAATTTGCTGTATATCGTCCTGTATAAATCAAGAAGATATGTAGAAATGTTTTATGAACTCTTAACCAATTCTACAATAGCCAAGTACAGGTTTGTTAAATAATATGGTATATGTGTACCTTAATATTAAATGATCCTAAGAAGTAGAGAGAGCTTGTCGTATTCTGCTGTAATATCAAAACCTCGGATACAAATTCTAACGTAAGAGGTTAAAGCGACAATATGAATTACTTTCCTATATTTATTGAACTATCTAAGATACAAGCCTTTCCTTTACTATTAGTAACCTTCCAAACTTGTTTTCAAGATTTATTTTCATTTGTTTTTCCTGAGGGAGGAAGCGATAACTATATCCAAAAGTTTGCAATTTTTTCGCCCATAAATTGCATAGAGGCACACAACAGTAGTCATTTCTGATCGAAATCATATTCAAGAGAATAACAATTTCAATTTTCCCCTGAACACTTCTTCTAAAGTTTATGAACAATTACGAAATTATTACACTGAAATACGTTCAACGCCTTGTTTACTACTATCTTAGCTCTATTTCGATTTCAACCGCTAGAGTGCGTATCGCTGGTCAATGAGGGCTACCGCGTATGAATTTTCCGCTAGAGGCGCTAGTGTTGCGTGAGGTCCACGAGAATTCGAATTGTCAAATATTCAAACGTGAATCTGTATTCTGTTTATTTTCAATCTTTACGAGGATGTGAGGAGTTTCACATACATATTCAGATTGATAACAGCAAATATGAATCACGGATCAATGAATATCACTGCTTTGAAAGCGGTATGCAGAAGATAGTTGCCCAATTAAGCGGGCTAAAAGGAGAGCTAATTCAAAGGTGAGTTTGTTCAGAGTTTCAATACGCATTTCTTGAGGAAAGTATGCTTATTTATTGAGTTTAGAGTTATTGTTTTTCTTTTTACAGATCCAAATACTATGATAGGAATGACAATTCCATCAGTGGAAACGCATTTTCATGATTTGAAATAAGTTTATTACAGAAGTAGATTATCATTTCAAGAGAAATTGCTTTTTATCCTACTTACATGATACCTGTGATAGCCGAAAAGTGTTAAAACTTGGAGTAGAACAATAAAACCTCATACAATCCTTCCATTTATCATTATAAGTGAATATATAGAAAAAAGAGTATGTGCGAAAAGGAAAACCTCAGAGATTAATGTATACTAACTAATCATTCATTTAAAGTAGGGTAATTTATTTATTTACACAAGTTCTTGATATATATTTTTACATTAAATGTTTTCCTCGAGTTAGTGAGTTGATTGATAACAAACATGAAATGTTTGTAGTTGTAAAATCCAGAGTAAAATTGTACCAATTAGATTTTCAGTTCGAAGTAAGTATGTTTCTATTACTCTCAAGTTCCGACAAAAAAGCAGTAGGTATCAGTTGAGCTCTCTTGACTACGTATTGATTTTCCTCTACAGTTGAAACGACTCTTGCATTTTCAAATTTCTTTCTGCGTTCAAGAACTCTCTCTACTAGTATTTTATTCATATCTGTCCTCACCTTCCTGGTACCCAGAAAATTGGCTAGGTATTGATTTCAGTTTTAATTTAGGAATAGCTGAAAAATTTTCAACAGTAGATTACAAGTAATACAACTATGTATAACTAGATTTATTCAATTTTAAAAGTAAAGTGTCTGAAGCAACATAATGTAAAAGATTATTAGGTACTCAACTCACGGTTTTCTGTATTAGGATCCTTAGGTCACGTATTATAACCAGGGTTGAAATGTTTTTCACAAAAATAAGAATGTTTTGAAGGGGTAACATCAGCTGCTTTAGGACAGTCTTATCGTTCCCTTTTTCTGAACAATACGAAACTGCACAACTCTGCGGCATGCTCGATTTTACAGTATTCAAGGAATAGAATGTACACTTTTTTCACACGACTTATAACACTGAACACTTATAAATATGAATTGTTTTAATAATTACTATTCACGCGTAGGGCCATCTCTATGTTTACTTCTTATTCTGAGATACTGGTTAATTCGAAAGTTATGAGAAATTGAAAATTTTGTTGAATATAATAGAACCATCCTGTATCTCGATTATGGAGTTGATTAGACCTATCTAGAGACTCTGGACCTATCATATAAATATATGAGTTTTTTAGACTCGCCTAGGATAGTTCTAGCTCAAGTTACCAATTTAATTTACCAATGAAACACCCTGTATATGATTAGATTTTAGGGTATATTTATTTTCTGTGGCACCTACCGTAGACGTAGATCACAGAACATATAATAAAACAAATGCTATACAGTCCATTCAGGTCACTAAAGTTTGAGCGCATAGTAGGCGTTATTTATTTATTTATTAAATAATTTACAGCTGACCTTTAAACAGTTCTTGCAAACTGGTAACAAGCCCTACAATTAACACAGATACATCGATCAGGTAATCACAGGCTCCAAAAACATATAAATATATTTATCTGAAGTTGGCAGTATTCTTAGATAAATAAATTTTATTTATCTATGGCAGTATTCGCTGTCATAACGTAAAATAAAGTCAACTTTGCCGAATGTACCCGGCTTCGTCCACTACCTTACTAGAACACACTAGTGTGTTTTAGTAAGGTGGTGCTTCGTCCCACGAGCTTGCAAGTTGTCAGAAAACTCAAACTCAAAGCAAAATTGACAACATTGCGTATCAATCTGACAAGAAAATAAACAACATAACCTAAAATTTCAATATACACAGTGGAATATACTAAATTCCGACTTTTCTATTTGACGCTGCATCACTTCCAAACTGATGCAAAATCAGTAACTCAGCGTTCGATTCAGTTAAAGTGAAGTGATTTCTTCAGTTAATCAGGCAAATAGAAAAGTCGAATCAAACTTTCGTGAACAGACTGTATATGCATGTTCTGTGAGAAATGCGCACGTCATGATTGACGATGTAGATTATTTATGTTCTGTGCTTCTTGTTCTGTGGTATGACGTATGGAGGATGATGCAGGAAAGTGAAAGCAAACAGAAACTTTCTATTGAATAATGAAGTGACCTCAAATGCGAATGAATCCTGTTACCTTTCTTTGGAAAGAGAACAGTTTCAACGATGGTCAGAGCAAGTACGAGTAGGCTTTGCATTCGTGCTTATCAGTGGAAGAAGTGTTCAATCGAAAAAAAAAACTTGTTTTTTAATATTCCAATATCTTATGTACCTGAAAAAAAAATTATCAGTTCATCAAATCACGTAAGATGTCTTCAATTATCCAGTATTCCATCTATCATGGTTAGTTCAAGAAATTATGGAGCAAATGGAACCCACCAAACTGGACCCATGGCCGAATACAATGTGCAGCCTTATACACTTTTAGAAGACGACTTGAAAGATGTATACACTTACATCAGAAAGGCCCTGAGGCAGAATACTGATATAGATGATCTCTATGAAATTTCTACCTATTATTTTGATGGCAAAGGAAAGGCAATTAGACCTATGGTTGCCCTTCTAATGGCAAAAGCTATGAACTACCAAGTACATAGAGAAGATATTCCTCTTCCCTCATCCCAAAGGGAGGTAGGTATGATATCAGAAATGATTCACACCGCTTCATTAATACATGATGATGTAATTGACCAGTCCGATTTTCGAAGAGGAAAACCAAGTGTCAATGTTATGTGGAATCAGAAGAAGGTAACAATGGCTGGAGATTACATCTTAGCAGTGGCCTCAATGTTGATAGCTAGATTAAGAAACAATAATGTTACTTTAGTACTTAGTCAAGTAGTTAATGATTTAGTTCAAGGAGAATTTATGCAGCTTGGATCTAAAGAAAACGAAAACGAAAGATTTGATCACTACCTCAATAAAACATACAAAAAAACAGCATCTCTTATTGCAAATTCTATAAAGGCTGTTACCATTTTATCTGGAGCAGATGAAGAACTATGCAAATCATCATTTGCTTATGGAAAAAATCTAGGATTAGGTTTTCAATTAGTTGATGACTTATTAGATTTTGTAGCATCCTCTGCTGCAATGGGAAAACCTACTGCAGCTGACCTAAAACTAGGATTAGCAACAGCACCAGTATTATTTGCCTGTGAAAAGTTCCCAGAGTTGAATCCTATGATAATGAGGCGTTTTCAAGAACCTGGAGATGTTGAAAAAGCTTTTGAATTAGTCCTGAAATCTGATGGGTTAGAACAAACTAAATATCTTGCTCAAAAGCATTGTCAGGAAGCAGCTCGCATTGCAAATGGTTTAATAGAGAGTCCCTACCAGAAAGGATTGATTGTTATTGCTGATTATGTGTTGAAACGTATGAAATAGATTTATTGGGTTTGTTTTAATTTAAGTGTCAAGTTTGAAGTACTAACAAAACTCGTTTTTATACCACATATTTATGTTGTTATTCCCTCTATACCTCTTTATGTATTATTTTTTAAAATCTAAAAATGTTAAATAAACCATGAATTTTGAATTTATGATGTTATGAGATTGTTGTTAATTTTAAAGGAAAAATATGAAGAATATATTTTGAATAATTATATCAATTCATTCTCAATTTTATTTTCATTCTGGTTTTATCATTTACTACCCAATACATTTTTACTTGCATAAATTAAGAAGAAGTTGCATGGAAACTGAAGATTTTTTAACAGTTCTTAGTCATTTTATTCAGCGTTTGGCTACATCACAGGTAAGTATATTACAAGAATTATAAAAAAATGGAAATTTCACAGACAAACACTAACAGTTTTTGATTAGTCGAACTAATTCATTCTGAACACAATCCTTACTACTTTGTAATAATTGCTATTCCACGGCGGCTATTGCCACTGCGATGAAATGAAAATCTGTCAATGGACAGTTCTTTTCTGTCAATTCACACTTTTAGGACAGATTAAAATTTGTCAATCGGCAGATTTTCAATCTGTTAATTGACAGGTTTTTGTTTCATCGCAGTGGCATTCATACGCCGTCGTACTATACCAGGTCCTAGAATCGAACCCTATAGGCACTCCGACGGTAATGGGCCTCAAACCAGAGCAAGCACTCCCTGAACAAACGACCTGATGCCGTTTGCTCAAGAAAGATTCAATCAAACCAACAGCTGACTCCTCGAAACCACATCTTTTCAGTTTTGAGAGTCGGTAACGCTTCTTCGGATGCGGCTGATAGCAGGCAATGGCACACGGCACGGGGGCTCAGGGCTATCCTCTCTCGGACCCGACAATAGCCGGCTATGGAACAAGATGAGAAGCCTGGATGAGAATAAACAATGATCGAGCCATTCCGGCTAATTCCTCTGACCCTCATCCTGGCCCACCTGTCACCCTGGGCGACAGCCGTTATTAGGGCCTTTCTATTTGAAACCGCATCACTTCCAAACTGATGTAAAATCAGTTGATGCGCGTTCTATTTGACAATGTTGTGATTTTGAACTGATGCGCATCACTTCCAACTGATGTTGCTTTCTGACAAAATCAGTTTAATTTCCACAATCACTTCAGTCATCATAACAATAACATAACCTAACATTTTGGTGAAAGTTCACAATTTACTTCTAAACATAACAGAAAGTGAATTATTATCCTCGGTTTCCATTCCTAGTAATGAATAATTCATATTACTTTTAGAATTTCCTTCCGAACTATCGTCGATGGTAGTGATGGTACTCTTGATTTCAAACCTTATCGTTTTGTTGATTGTCATCCGAAAAAGGCATGTTCTATTTGTCAAAATCACTTCACTTCCAACTGAAGTGATTTCGGAAATTATTCAGGCAAATAGAAAGCTAGGAATGCTTCAAACCGGGACGTGTCCGGGCGTACCGGGACGTATGGCAGCCCTAATATAGAACAATCTGAAGGTGCTCTATTCATCATCCACTTTTTTCTGTTTTCCAATAAACCCTGTAAATACATCTCAAAATTTTAAAACTAAAAAAATGTTTATATAACACAGGAAATTCAATAAAAAATTACAAACTTCATTGTTATGTGAAAACTATTTACTTAAAAAATCACATTAATTCTCCTGCATTCACATAAATAAAACTCAGTTATCCTAGAATAATCAACAGATCAATAACTCATATGAGAATAATAATCCTGAAAGACTTGTACGTAAATTTCTTTCTCTGCTTGTGTCATTTCAGCGATTATAGAGTCATTGATATCAGTTATGCTATATGACTTATTGCCAACTGTAACAGAGGGCACATTTCCATCATCTTCATCATCACTATCCATGGTTTCAATATCATCCACTTCTTCTTTAACTTCATTAATTTCATCTTCACTAGAATCTGAATCATTCTTCACAGGTTTGAGACTATTAACAGCATTTGCTGAAGGTCGTTTTTCATGCGCAAGTAGGACACTCATTATATCCTCATTCTTAGAATTCATTGTTGAATCTGTTATACTTCCAATAACAGAATCCTCTGCCTTTGTATCAGATGAATCTATATCGGTAATAACAGTAGATTGGGTCATCCAAACTGGCTGTTCTTTCCTCACAGCTGCAGCATTATTAGATTCCTCACCAATTGTTATATCTACCCTTGCTTCCTCAACAAGAAAGCCTGAATGTCTTGATTGCTCCCCAGACCATGCATCTCCAGTAGGATGAGTACTCTTTTTTTCAAGACCTTTAATAGTACTGATGTCTATTGGTTCTGGTTCTAACACCTCAGGAGCCAATTTTATACCTTCAACCTTACGTAATAGTCTATAAAGCGATTCTAATTGCTCATTGAACTTTGCTAATAGCAATCTTGAGTCTTTTTTGGAAATGCTGATGAATCCTCTTCCACAACCTCTCTACAATAAGTACAACGAAATTCACCAGTCATAAATCAAATAATTGATCAGCTTCTAAGTCAGTGAAGGTCTTCAAACAGCTGGGACATTTGAAGCTAGCTCTACTAGTAGCATCTCTTTCTTCTGTTTCCAAACGCTTCCTCATCAAGTCAAGTTTATATTTTACGACATTTACGAAAGATTTGTAATTTATGAAATAGTAATTCACCTTCTGCGCTTTACCATCCAAACCTGTTTCCATTCGCAATCGGACTTGTACAAATTTGTCATTTTTTAAAACTGTTATACGGGCTCTCAACATTTTCTTATCGAATTTCAGTAATTCGCACATATCATCCTCTTTCATGCAAGGATTAGCAATGAGCATATCTATTATTAAAGTATCTTCGATAGAATAAAAACCTCTAACCACTACCCTTGCTAACTCTTGTAGGTCACTAGGTATATGATGCAATAGTTTTCCTCAGACATTTTCTCGGAGGAATTATTTTTGAAAGAGTCAAATCAAAAATTAAAATTGCATTTTCAAATCAACAGATAATACAGTCGAATTCTGCGTTAATGTAAATATAAACAAACAACAAACGAAAATTTAAGGTTATTCCACAGAACCTTTGACATATACGTCAATGCACAGAACGCTTATCTTCCATTCCTCTGCTGACCAGCGGTACGAACTCTGGTGGCGGAAATCGAAATTGAGCGTATTTGTTTTGAAAAGTTTCGTGCTCCTGAGTAACTCAAAAGCTTGAAATACGGCTGCGTACAAGCACTTGAACAGCTCAGGAGCTCGAAGTCGAAACACTCGAAACTCCTCAAAAACGAATTGGCTTCTGCTGACCAGCGATACGCACTCTTGCGGTTGAAATCGAAATAGAGCTAAGATAGTAGTAAACAAATGGCGTTTTCGGAAACTTACTCGATCACTAACCCAGGTTACAAATTGACAGCAATTGAACTGTTTATCCGTCAATTGTAACCCGAGTTAGTGATCGAGTAGGTTTCCGAAAACGCCAAAAGCGTTGAACGTATTTTAGTGTAATAATTTCGTAATTGTTCATAAACTTTTGTTAGAAGAAAAATCCAAGGAAAATTGAAATTGTTATCTTCTTGAATATGATTTTCTGTCAGAAATGACTATTGTTGTGTGCTCCCATGCAATTTATGGGCGAAAAAAATTGCAAACTTTAGGTTATAGTTATAACTTCTTCCCTCAGGAAAACCAAATGAAAATATATCTTGAAAACGAGTTGGAAGGAGACTAATAGTTAAGAAAGGCTTGTATCTTATTCACTCCAATAAATATAGGAAAGTAATTCATATTGCCGCTTTAACCTCTTACGTCAGAATTTGTATCGAAGGTTTTGACATTACAGCAGATTACGACAAGCTATCTCTACTTCTTAGGATCATTTAAAATCAAGGTACACATACAACATATTATTTCACAAACCTGTACTTGGCTATTGCAGAGTTGGTAAAGAGTTCATAAAATATTTCTACATATGTATTATCTTCTGATTTATACTATAGGACGATACAGCAAATTTGCTTTTTAAGCAAGGCATATTTTCTATAGAAAGATGAACCCTTATTTTCTTACACCAGCCTTCTGCTAATTACATTAGCACTTTTATTCTGTATGTGATATTTCTTCAAGTTTAGAAAGTTTTTCCCCGATAAAGAAACATGCAGCAGGAAAAGAGAAAAAACCATGAGTTTCGACATGATTCTGTCATGGATGAATAGGAACATCATGTAACTGATCAATCTAATTAAAACAACTGTAATGATATGTTTACAGTTCCTCCTCACTCCACCTAACAAGAACATATCGTGCATATTAGTTTTGTTTTACTTTATCACTTCCACAATCAATGGTCCATCAATTTCATGAGGTTCTGTATTAAGAGCTAGGGCAATAGTTTATAATTTAAACACAAAGAGCAAATGTCTATGAAACTGGACCCACAATTTGTTTTCCAACACATTATAATATGACATGCATTCAGAACTTCTTCTCGAACTTCTCCTTCTACTGGGGCTCTAGAATTGAAGGTTAAAACTTTCAAAATTTCCAGAAATTCTAACGGCTGCACTTCACTTCATATACGTGTATACGTCATGTACAATATAAATGAACTGAAAGAAGTTTTTTTCATATAGTTTAAGATTGACAACATCTACAACTAGACTTACTGACTTGTAACCTTTATATTGATAAACACTTGGATATTAGTGATAAAATGTTTGAAATATGATTAAACACAAATATTCCACAAGATTCCAACTCCATATAATTTTCAGATATTCGTAAAAATTTCGATGAAACCACGATACACAAACACCGGTATGCCGACGCGCATCGAGAGTGACGTCACCGGGAAATTTCCATAGCATTTGCGTGATTGAGAGAAGAGGAGAGATTATGTCCAATATTCTCCCGACCGACGCGACGAGTTTAGGCACCTGAACGCGGCGTTCACGTATACTGTCCTCAAATCAACATTTCCCATCGATGCAGATACGTAAACGTGTGAAGGACAAGAGGTTTGACGGACGTGAATTTCTTGAAAATATCCGTTTATCTTATATATTGATGATAATCTAATGACTTAACATGAATCAGAAGATTGTTTATTTATTAAATGATCTATAACTCGACGTTTGATTAATATGCTATTATTTAACAAATAATTTCTGACTACAAATACTTATGGAAATGAACTATTACCATAAACACAAAATAAGCTCATGTTCATCTATTCTAGTTATCTATTCTATTAGAGTTATTCAAGTTATTCAATATATTCCCTTCGTTGAGTGAGAACAAACTTCTGGAATATTTCGGGAGACGGATGGATGGCATGTGAAAGACGTTGAATCACAAAACAAGAATGAGTAGAAATTACGTTTGATTAGCATTAGCGATTCGTGAATCGAAGATCCATCAGAAGAGTGTAAGCCAATTGATTAGAAATGTCCTAATATTCTCCAATGACGATATTACTCGCGCCGGACGAGTTTAGACCACGAATCTGGATTACCGGGGTTGTGTATCGTGGATTGAAACTCAAGACTATCTGTCCAAAACAAGATGTTGACATCTACTACTAGTTTGCTCAGCTTCGATTCTCGACACTTGGCGCTGATATCGTCATGGAATATGCAATAAAAAAGAGTTTATTTATCTATGAGTATATCGCATTATCTAGGTTAAGAATATAACTTCGCCCTCCATTTGTTTTGTTGCCGAACATGAACAGAATCTGATGAAAATCGTTTTAGTTCATCAACTCAGATTTGTTCAAATAAGTTGAGTTATAAATTTAACTATTAAACAGTCAATGATGATATGATACCTTTATTAAATTATAAATAATAGTCGACGTAATTACGAGTTTCAACGGTAATATGCTATCGCTTTAGTATCCAGGTAAAAAGAACTTATATCAGTGAGTGTAACTGAAAAAAATCGAATTATGGAGTTTGCACACCCTAATTTAGCGATGCCCCCGCCTAATTTGAGTGGTCCTCCCCCAATATAGTGGTGCCCCCAATTCAAGGTTTGTTACGGAATATTTAAAAATTGGCTCATTATTTTCAATCTTTATATTCATTTTCAGGATATGGAAACCGGCCTCAATTCAAGCCTTCATGAATTTTCAAAGACCCTTGCGGGGCCACTTGAAACATGACTTTGGAAGATTTCGATGGAAAAAGGTTAAGGAAATCTGTTATGAGAAAAACTGTTGATTACAATTCAGCAATAATCAAGGAATTGGAGGTAGTTCATTCAATTTAATTATGAATGCAATCATTATTCGAAATTTTCAGAATAGAGTATGGCAAAGAGATAATAGAGATAGAAGATCCTTACAACCAGATGTAATGTATTATCCTGATATGATCCACCGCCAAGTTATCCTGATAATCCAATTAACTGTGTTACAACACGATTTGTCAAAACAGCAACGAATAAAATGAGATGTCCAATATTCTGTATGGCGTGGACTCCTGAAGGAAGGAGATTGGTAACTGGAGCAAGTTCTGGAGAATTCACACTTGGAATGGACTGACCTTCAATTTGAAACTATTCTGCAGGTGAGCCCTATATATGGTTGTAAAGTCAATGTTTAAAAAAATTTTATTGCATATTATTAACCTCAATAACTTTGAGAGCCAATAGACGTTCTTGATTGAGCTTTGGTTCACTAGAAATTACAGAGAATTTGACAGTGGTAACTGGGCGGTAAACTAGATATTTACTTATCATTTATTTATTCTGTTCATGATGTTACAACTGAACATTATACAATGTGTGGTTAGTTCATTTTGGTCGATAGTTGTTTATACCAACACTACGTTATTAAGACGGGACACCCTGTACAATACATTGAACTGTTGATCAGTTCAATGTATTAAGACGGTCGTCTCAATGTTAATGTCAAACCTGTTTAAATTATCATAACAGTTCAATGTATTGTATAGGGTGTCCCAAGTTCGATGATTACTGGGAGCATCTTGAGAACTATAAGGGTTAGAGAAAAAAAGTTCAAGGACTTCCGATCTGTTTTTTCAAACTAATCAATTGCCAGCAAGCAGGTCCCAGATATTTCAAGTTACAGGGCGTTTCTGAAAAATTGGTCTTTCAAATATTTCACTATATCTCGCTTTCTGTTGGGGATATCACAAACATTTCAAAACTTTTTCTGTTGTAATTTTATTGCCTATACGCTGCTTCCATCAGATCCGTAAAACATTTGCCGTTCAAGAGCTAGAGAGAAAAGTTTGTTGAATGGGACAGCCCATATTTTTCATCATTGCTTCTTAGCCAGCTTTGCAGATTATCATCCTGAAATTGATTTTTCTAAAATCTCATAAAGGTAATAGAAATTACAGAAAACGTTCTGGAATTTTTGTGATATCGCCAACAGGAAACGATATATAGCAAAATATTTGAAACAGCAATTTTTCAGAAACGCCCTGTAACTCGAGAACCTATTCAGATCTGGGATCTGTTTTGTGATTATTGTTTATATTGAGAAAAGATGGGGAGTCCTTGAACAGGCTTGCTCTCAATGATCATCAAATTTGGACATCCTGTACATAATTTAATTTTTTATTTTGAACGAGAGAAAAAACTTAATATTATACTCGTAAGGAAATTCTGAAAACTGTGCTGAAAAGACAAAACTTGATTCAATATAAATCAAAATTAAACACATTCAGCAACATTATTGGTATCCATTAACAAGGCCCCTGAGCTTTAATTTAAACGTACCAAGATTGAAAGTATTATTAATTCCAGAAGGAATAACAAGTTTATTCCATTTGGTCGCATATGCGGTACAGATGAATTGCAAGTAGAATTCTATGAGTAGTACTTTCCAATACAACTCTAAATGCGCCCAATTCATAAGGTATACTACGCTTATCAAACATATCAGAAATAAACATACAGTTAACCAGATTTATTAATCAAACTTTTTAACAAAACATGTAAAGATATGGCCACTTGCCCGTCACATTGAAGTAAGATTTAAATGGATCTTAAATTTTTAGATGGCCTTAAGACGCAATTCATCTTGCACCACATGTGTTGATGTTCTTATTTTGAGCCATGATGTTCGTTGGCTTAAGAAGGACTTTAGCCCGTCTTAAGCGCATCAACAGTAAATTCTTGTAGCATATATGTATAACTTTAAACCAAGAACAGAATTACGAGCTTCAACTTCTTTCTGTTGTGTGTTGTTTTTTTGATATTGTGTACTAGTTATTTCATTCAATATAGTGGATCTTTTAAATTTAGTGAGTGAAATCGACGACATATATGACGATGACTTCTATGTCTTAGAAATCATAGATGTTTCACTATCATGATTTTTTTTACTTCGATTTTGATTGATTTTGATAGACGAAAAATACATTTTTCAGCTGCTGAGTTATTGGATTCGATTTCGAATTTCTGAATGATATGATTTATTATTATTACACAAATTGTAATATTCTTTCTAATTTGTTTGGAAAATTATTCAAATTTTTCATACTGACTGCACCTCAAAGATCATTAAAAAATGCTACCCTTTTGAACAGAATTCTTTTCAAATTCATTCAGATAGCATGATAGTTTGTTGAAAATTAAATGTAAAGAAGAGCAAATAAAGTAAGTTATAATTATAACTGATGTTGGATTGGGTTGAATTACATCGTGTTGTGGAATCTTCAAAAGAAACAATGTCTGAACATTGTATATTTGCAGGAATGCATAATTTTACACTTTTTGAAGTGTGCCTTCTTCAGTCTTGCACGGGCGCTGTCAAAATAGGAAGAATCTATACCTGCGGTCATTCAGCTCAGTATTTGTAGATCAATGTTTCACAAAAAAAATAATATACATGCAGAGTGTACTTGATTGAATAATTAATTTCCATGTGTCTGCCTAAGTTTTTGAATAATCGAAGTTGTAGGAAAAATTTCTTGCTGTATCAATGATGGAATCTTCGTGGTTAGAGTTTGAGGATATCCGGCCTTTCCTTCAGCTGTTTAAAAATCTGGAAGTACTGTTGTTGTTGTTGTTGTGTTGGAAGTACTGTCTGAAACGGTTTGTCTTAGTTTTTCATATAATAGTTCGTTTGGTGGATTGTATAGTCTGTTGGGGGATGTTTCATTTTGTTATAGTCCTCAAAGCTATTCTTTCTGCAATTTTATATTTCTGGATTGCTGGGTTCTGCAGGTTAATTATAATTGGATGTGCATATATTCTAGAATTTGTATATTTTTGTATATCTTGGTGGCATTTTTCATGAAAATACCTTGGTTTCTAATAATAAATTTAAAGAAGTGTTTTGCCCTGGATGTTGTCTTTTCTGTATTGTTTAGTGTGCTGATTAAGTTCAATTTATTATACAATACACTGCTCAACAATTGATAGGGATCACTTACTTGTTCTAAATTCATTTCTGAAATATTCGCCCCAAGATTATAAATTTAGTCAGATATCAGAGTATTTTCAGTTGATAATATGGTTCACTTGAGAAAAGAATGAAAAAATGGAAAGTTGGAGAGAAAAAAAGACTTTATTAGGAAACACCCGAAATTCTGTGTTGAATAACATAAAAATTTTATGATGATGAACCACAAGAAGGCTGAAGTTTCGGTTAAGCTAGTACCTAGTTGGTCCCCCACCAGCTCGTCTCAAGCATTCTACCCTACGAGGTATACTTTCGATCAAACGATTTATAAAATTTTGGGGCCAAATTCGTCCAAATATCCGTAAAGCGTTAAAAAGGTCCTCCAGGTTATTGATCGGTTGTTCTAAGGTTGACAATTGTCTAGATATCTCAGACCAGACATGTTCGATGCAATTCATGTCTGGAGAGCGAGCTGGCAGTCCATCCTATCAATAGCATGAGTTTCTAGCGCTTCATTAACCAGGCGACTACGGTGTGGACGGGCATTATCGTCAATTAAAATGAAATTCTCGCCCACGGCAGCCGCAAACTGAACAATTATGGGTTCAATAATCATATCGTGATATCTCTGCCTGGTCATGGTGGTGTTCTGCAGAACAACCAACTCTGTGCGTTGGTTCAAACAAATGCCTCCCATACACACATATAGAACCTCCGCCAAAAGCTGTTGTGGGTACCATAACTGTTCTGCATACCTTCGACCTCTTTCCCTCCAAGCAAGAATACGTCCATCGAAGTTGACCAAACGAAATCTAGACTCATCCGTAAAAAACATCGGCTCCAATCTTCAAGTGTCCAATTGCGGTGCTCCTCAGCCCATTGCCGTCGATGAACCCGGTGTTCCCTATTCAAACGGGGATGTTGTACCCTCCTACGTGCTCTCAAACCACGAACATGTAGTCGTCGTCTTACTGTCAGGTTCGAAATTAGAACTCCTGTTGCAACTCTCAGTGATCTATTGAGCCGCTCAAAAGACGATCTTGGGCAGCTGTGTACTGCGCTGCCGACCTCCCCCATGGACAAAACTACTGAGTCGTTTTGGATGAACCTATTCCAAGCCGACTCACGACACTGCGAAACATTCAACCGCCGGGACACTTCTCGCTGGGACAACCTTCCTGTATCCACCGTATGATTTGGTCAGTTGCACAGGAGCCAAACGTCTTCTCGCCATGACTGATAAGCGAATAATCGATTTGTGACAAGAGCCGATGAACAGTAGGTTCCACTAAGCGATCACAACGACCACGCTCACGCTCGTTCCCGTTCCACTAGCTTGTCACAAGTCCGCGGACGTTTTTGACGGTTGCATGTGGAACGGTGTTTGGGCGTTATGGGCGATTAATGACAGTTCTCGAATGAGATTCAAATTTGTGTTTTGAATTTTACGCCGAAAAGTTGCCTTAACATATTTGGGGAATTATTAACCATTAATTATAATATATCTAACTGATAATGCCGGGAGGGAACTTATAACTGCAATATTGAGTAATTTTACCAGCTCTGATCATGTTTTTAAACTCCGTTCATAATACATTTATATTTTACCTTTTCCACATATTTGCTCATAGGTCTGAAAAGCTTGAAATAGAATATTTTGTTTGATCTATTCTTCAGAAATCAGGTGTGGAATATGTTTTTACCATCAATTATTACAATTATGTTGTCTCTCAATTGAAAAAATCGTTTGAAAGTATGAATTTGAACTTATTTACTTCTATACCTGATCGTACCATTATATTTAGTTTTCAAATTATAGATATTATTCATTGTTCCTACAGTATGAAATTGTAATAGAATAAAACCAATAACACCTAAAATTATCAATAAAATGAACTCTACATCCGCGTAACATCTATTGAAAGTTTATCCGTAGAACTTAGATAACTTCGATGTTTTTATATTTTCAAACTCTTTACGATTTTCATCATTCTATTCCTCATTCAGCATGCAAACATTATGTACAAGAATAAGCCATTACTGAATTATTTCACAGGTTTGCATGTTGACAAATGCTGAATGTCGGAAATGTTTTGATTTTGTTAACATCTAAAGAGGAACGGATGACAGTTCTCCCTAAACGCTCACGTCGACCACCGTCCTGACGTGGGTCTCCGTGGGCTTGTGGGCGAAATTGATGACGTCATCAATGACGTCACAAACACTCGCGTGAGCGTTGCGGTCGTTCAGCGGAATGTAAACATGAGGCGTTTTGGGCGTTGTGATCGCTAAGTGGAACGTACTGGAAGTGAGGAAGACTTTGATATAATCAACTCAAAATATCTACCTTTTCCTTAGAGAACATATAATGTACAGATATTCACGAGATAACTAAATAATACAAATGAAGAGAAGTTCAAAGTGATCCCTAGCAATGGGGAATTCCAGTCACTTCCAGAAAAAATATATTTAGCCTTATTGGGTTCCCACGTAACTCGTATATTAAAAAAAAATTTTTTTTTCATCAATTTATCACATAAAAAAATTATTGAAAACATCAAAATTTCTACCGAATTCAAACGATCAGTAGAAGCGGGAAATCGTGTGACGTTGGTGGCTAATCCGTGTTTTGATTGGTTGTACTCATCATGTTTGATGCTGATAAAATAAATGACAGCATTGCCAATCACAAAAAAAAAATGATCAGCTAGGAAATACTCGCTTTCATTTTCTATCGCATCATTTTCTAGCTGTAAATTATATTTTGAACACAACTGAATTATTGAATGACTCTGATAATAATACTCACATCAAAGTGATCTTCGCAGACAACATTGTGTCTATCAAGATCAACTCTTTTAAGAAGTTTCAAAGCTATTTCCAGTTCTTTTGTAAGATTGAATTCCTCGGCACATGAATAAATATTTTATTCGGAGTATCCGTCATATTCTTACAAATCGGAACTAAACACTTTTTCACAAACATTTTCAAAACCAAAACCCAAACTCACCTAAAAAAAAAACAAATTCATATTCATACACAGACAAAACGTCGCATTAAAAAGGAGCACAGACATAAATATAAAGGAGGTTATGGGCATAGATTATTAGATTTACTAAACGTAAGTTATTATTTCTATGGTTATGGGCTTTGTCCCCGCCATTCACAAACTTCAACCAATCATATTACGAATTATGCCACCGACGTCACAGCAGAGGAACGTTTGAATTTACAGGTATTAAAATCACATTTTCAATATTGAATAATAAATCAGTTTTTCACAATTCAGGGTGAATAAATGGTTACGACGGTGTTATAAACTGCCCTCTATTACGCCATGTGGAGAAAGTGGATATTTTAAGATACTGGAATTCCCCATTGTTGATCAGTGTATAAACTCAAGGTATTTTATGGCTTGTTGTGGATTCAAAGGATCTATCTATTTAATCCAGTAAAGACAGTGGGTGAGTTGTTGTTGATTTCTGTTTCTGGAAGCCGTATTGGAAGGTTGGAACCTTATCCTGCAGATTTCAGCTAGTTGAGTTTTTATTATTTTTTCGTAGATTTTCCCTAAGACTGGCAGGAGTGTTATCGGCCTATAGTTTTCAGTTATCGGTGCGATTCTGTTCGCACATTGCTATGAATCTTGTTATCTAAGCAATAGGCTATCTCCCAAATTCATAGCAATATGACTAAGGTATTCCGTATTCTGTTTCGACTGTTATAGTCATGTTGGTTTGAATTTCGTCTTAGCAATATGGCTTTGAGAATCGGCAATCGAAGAGCCGGCAACACTGTAATATATGATATTGAACTACTATTTTGAGGTTTTGTTATGACATTTCTGTGTTTTTAAACATTTGAATGAGAATTTGAAAAGTGTTGCGGAATAGGAAACCCAGAAAATTCAAATGAAAGTATTGACAAACTTCCTTGAATATAAAAGAATCAATTATAACCCATTAGAAAATAACAGGTGAAAATCAAGTGGGTTGAACTAAAAAATTTTTTGAATGCAGTGTTAAATGGGTCAAGAAAAGATTAAATGCTTCCTCTGAATTTTCTTTCAATAAGCTGAAGCATTCTGACGAATAGCTGAAATTGTTGTTATTTGAGACTGAGAATATTACAATTAGTTCACAGAATGATGTTTATTTTATATTTTGTTATCAATAAACAATTTCATATGAATGTTTCCTTCGAATAAGATATTTTCACATATTACATTACACAATTATTAATTAATGAGAACACAATCTTAGCATTTTACCGAATAGCTGAAGCAGTCGGTGTGATGTTATTGGGGGCTAAGAAATTTTCACAATTAAATCACAGAATGAAGCTTTATTCTATATTTGTTATCAATGAACAATTTCATAAATAATCAATAAAATTTGAAATAAATAAATAATGTGTTCATTGAATATATGTTCCTGTTGAAAATCTCTGTCGACGACATTTTTCGTCGAAAAATGAATTTTGCCATATTTTCCTCTGCATTGTTAGAAACAGTTTTGAGAAATATTTATAATTCAGGGCTGGATAGGATACCCAAAATTTCCTTGAAGAAAATAACCTCTTCTTCCTTGCACCTACTTTGATCTCATGTACCGATAAATTTTTTAAACATGGCAAAGCCAAGTCGTGGGGAACTCCATGGAAATGTGCATTTGTTATTATTTAATTTACATCAAATATCTGAAAAATAATGATTCAATCAAATATAAGGAAAAAATATGGAATTATACTCACAGCTTGTTCTTGTACATTTATAGTATTTATACTGTGAAAACCCTTTCTATTGATGCTTTCTTCACATCCTCATTACTTGAAAGAAATGTTACATATCGAGGCAATCAATTTGTTGAGATGAGGTCCTTATTTTATGTTTTACTCTTCACATAACTAGTAGGCTCATTCCTAGTTTGAAGTCCTCACCAACTGTAGTCTTATAGCTGCCATAAGCAAAAAATTGTGAAGTTGGTTCATCCATAACTTTTCTCAAATTTTCAATCAAATCAGAAACGGCTTATTTGTCCTATCGAAATATTTTGATTAACTTCACTACAGTCCCTGATATGTCGGTTTTGCGATCTAAGAATTCTCCTAAAATTAAATGTTCTGTAGTATGTCAGTTCCATTTTCATTGCAACATACTTACCTATTTTCAAACCCTATGAAAAATTCAAATGAAATAAATGTTTTTCTATCGTATTTCCAACTGTTTTGGTCCTGGGCAAGATTGTTATCCGTGTAAGCAAGTACTCTTTCGACTTTGCTAAGATAGCAATGCGGATAGCAAGGTTATGACTAAATTGACAGATCATATTGCCACAGAATGGTCGATCAGAATACAGAATATTGCGGACCTTGCTATGATAGTCATATCTTTATCTTAGCAATATGGCTAAGCGCAAACAGAATCGCACCGAATATGCAACCTTCCTTCCATATTGTTGGGCGGATTTCCTGATTGAGACAGTACTCATAAATATTTATGAGGTGTTCGTGTATTATGTCACTAAGTTAGTTAACTATCTTCAAAGGTATGTAATCGGCACCTGAGGTACTGTTTTTGGAGTTATGTATTACTTGGAAGTAGGTATCTCTGTCTATTTTTATTTTCTCTGATTGTATTTGCCTTGGGTAGTGTAGAACTTCTGATACCACTGTTCGACTCTTCTTTCATGAACTTTATTATTTAGTACTTGAATAAAGTTGCTGTTCTGGATTAAATTAGCTATTTATTTCTTTTTCGCTTTGTTCACATTGAAGTCTATGACAATTATTGCATATTTGTACTGCAATGCTTCTGTGAAAATGGTTTCTTCGATTTTAGACCATGGATGAATATATACAAGAAAAATATGTAGTCTATCTTCTTTTAAAGGTATGGTGAAGTGTAGGTTTCATTTTTCCGATTTATTAATCGCGGGTGAGTTTGATTTTCAGGCTGGGGTGACATTTTACCAGGCTTCCACCTCTTACTCTGTCATCGTTCTCTCCTATTTGATATAGTATGTTCCAATTTTAGTTTCCGATTCCTTGATTCCTCTTATTTTTGTCTCTACAAACATTTCGCATTTAATGTAATTTTTTTGGATGTTTAATTAAGTGTTTCTTAGGGGTGTAGCTATTTTTATTGTTGTACAAGAACTTAATCTTATAGTCGAATTTGCCTCTTGATTTGGTTGTCGAGTGTTTCTGTTGGAGAGTCTGCTTCAGGGTCTTCCACATCGAACAAAAGTATTTCTTTGTTTTGTTTTCTTGTAAGAACTTATTTGCTTCTGATTTTGAAACTCTTCTCCATTTTGTTTTCAGTATTACATCGGTGTTTGTTGAATTCTTTGTGTTCCATAGATCATACATTTGGATTCTGTCCTTTATTTCTTCATTATTCACCAATACATAAAAAAGATGTCATTTTTGGAGTTTTGAATTCCTTTCATCTTCATTGAAAAATAAATGTTTGTTGCTTTTACTGCATTGTTATTCTTTTTTAGTGGGTTTAGGTTCATGTTTTCACTAATAATAATATTTTATTTTTGTTTATTTGTTGCAAATGCGGACGATTTTGTTTCATGTGATGTAGATTCTTTGAATGTGTGTTCTCCCTTATCTGAAGTTCTGTTGTTGATTTGAATTGATCGTAGGTAAACATCTGTGTCATTGATGGAATTCCCCTCTGTTTGATAGGTTGATATGTTTCTATCAGATGGAAAGGCGAGTTTTATAGAGTTGTTGGGTTGGTGAGTTTGGATCTTTGTGTGTTTTTCTTTTGTGGCTCACTTTTCTCCATTCTCTTCAAAACCACAGTATAGAAACTACTAATTGACAATATAGGAACTACTACATAGTTTTTTTCTGTGCCCAGCGTTGTCAGATTCATCATTGCTCATTCATTACACTCAAGTTCTCTGTTCTTTAAACACGGTGCAAGGCGTGGTTTGCTAAGTTGAGCTTAAGCCGTATTTAAATTAAAGCTTGTCTTAATAAAGGCAGTCTTAGGTAGAAAACGATGTAAGTGGCCTCTAATTTAAGTGACTCAACAAACTCGGTACATATAAACATGATTATTGAAACCACGGCTCATTTTAAATGCTATGAACTTAAGGAATTATGCTGCACAGGTTCAAAAATGGTAAGTGAAGATCTTCAGTTGGTGACCCAATTATAGAGTTGTAGAGCAAAATAGGCTTTATCAGAGATTTGTAGAGATGAATAATGAACAAATTGGACTTGAATTCTTTGGTAGATCTCTTGACAAAGCCAAGTAACTGAGAGGCTTTAGACGTTACAGCATTTAGCTGAACATCAAATTCAAAGTTGCATTGGAAAATTAGTGCAAGATCTTTCATTTGATCAACAGTTTGAAGTGGCAGGCCACCGATAGAATATTCGAAAGAGACTCTTTTAGTTTTACTTCATATAAAAAAGATTTAATTTTAACAGGTTCACACACGATCATTTATATATACAGGTTTGGAAATTCACATCTGAAACATACGATATACAATGCATCAGACAGATAATTCTTCCCTCCAGTTGCACAGATGAATAGTCGAGACAAGCACGTGCTGTAACACACTGAATTCGGTTATCTTATTGGAATATTCTAGTCTTGTCTCACTCTTATCGCTGAGAGCAGCGAAGTTCATTCAGTATGGTAGGCAACAGTAAATACTTGAATCGAGTATTTTGGGCAGCCTGACATATTAAATAATTCTATACGTATTGCAGGTTCCCTACCATACTGCTTTAAGAGAGAGACAAGACTAGGTTATTGCAATAAGTCAAAGGAATTCATTCAGTTACAGCACGTGATTATCTCGACTATTCATCTGTGCAACTAGACGGAAGAATTCTCTGTCTGATGCATTCTATATCGTATGTTTCAGATGTGAATTTCCAAATCTGTATATAGTCCGTTCACGAAAGTTTGAGCGCATAGTAGGCGTAAAATAAAGTCAACGTTACCGAATGTACCCGGCCTGGTCCGACGAGCTTGCTAGTTATTAGAGAACTCTATGCAATATTAACAACATTGCGTAACAATCTGACAAGAAAATAAACAACATAACCTAAAATTTCAATATACACAGTGGAATATGCCAAATTGTCATGGCCAACCAACGACTCAAACTTTCGTGAACGTACTATAATTTCCGGATACTTTCGTAAACAGACTTGGTCGTAAAAGACTCAACTAAAGCAAAAATCTCAATGTCATTAACAAAAATCAAAATAGTTGCAAATTAGATTACAAACAATATCGTTGATGATAATATAAATAAAAAAGGGCCAAGGTGAGAGCATTCAGGAACCCCGAAGTAGGAAAAGAATTTATGACTAGATAAGTCATTCAGGTAACTTATAGATCAACAAATTGTGGTCAACAGAGTCAAAGCAGTGAAATAGCTAGCAACAGGTAGTTATCGTGTCGCCTTCAGTGAAGCCACTATTACAGCCGACACATTTAGACATGTTAAAGCGAAGTATAACATCAATAATTTTATTTCAATGATATCTGAAGTTACTTCGTAAAGTTGAACTAGGCTGAATTTATACTTGTAGAGTACAAAGTGCTAGGAACTTATATACCACTTTGAGAAATGTGCCATTAGAAATTTAAAAAAATATTTGAAGTCTACTTGACAATCACTGTCATGATTCTGTGTTCAAATTCATAACCAAATTATGAACGATTTTTCACTAAAACCAATTTTATTGTAATTTTGACTTGGTTGGAGAAAAAATAGTATATATTATTCGGATTAAAAGTGCCTATTTTAACTCGCAATCCTGCATTCGCTCGGCTGCGCCTCGCAACTGCAAATATTGCTCGTAAAAAAAATATGCACTTTTAATCCTTATAATATAATATACTATTGTCTGTTCGTGGGAAACCGATGCATTTCAGGGCCCGTATTCTCGACAAGTGATAGTCCAAAACGTATACGAACTTCATTGCGTGGTGTGCATTTTTGCAGGTAAAACAGGGACTCGCGCAATGAAGTTCGTATACGTTTTCGAATATCACTTCTCGAGAATACGGCACCTGGGGCCTATTGCACCAAACATTTTGCAACTTTTCACTTTGCACTTTTCACTTTTCAAATGAATTAAGTTGCACGAAACGCATTCATAAATGAAAAATACATTGTGAAAAGTCAAGTGCATAGTGAAAATTACTCCGCAGACATTAAATATTGGGAGAAATGTTGTGCAACATAACTAATTTTCACTTTTGAAATTTGTCAGAATGCAAAGTGCGAAGTGAAAAGTTGCAAATTATTTTGGTGCAATAGGCCCCTGGTCGCTATAATTCTCGAACGGAACGTGTTACGGTTTTGAAATTTTCCCGGTAGGGGAGACATGCTCTTCATGAGCAGTAAAAATCGGTGGATTGGTCCCGGAGTTACTTCCACTTAACCTTGTCTCATTGATTTAGAAAATCAATATCAATATTCAGACAGCGTCACTCATGTATGAGCCGAATTTCGTCAGAATCGTATCATTTGAAAATTTTCAAAAAAATGAAATTTCAGGGTCGCAATGCTGGTTTCGATATTAAATCTTTCTATGACTTTGGATAGGGAATTGATACGATTATAGGTTTCTGTTGTAATCAACATACGTGTTACGTTTATTCATATAAGAAGAACGATAATTCGAATTTGGACATCCTGATAATTTAAGGTTTCATTTTATTGATTTATGAAATCATTCTCCAGTTTGAATCAGCGCTGATGTCATCAGAATGTATAGAAGCGGGATAGCATCACATTAATACGGAGCATCCTATCTCTTTGATTCGCACGGAGCCTAAGCTACGGTTTCCTCGGACAAATCGTCGACCGTCGCGTCCAGGCCGCCAGTCGCTGCGTTGTGACGGTTTTATCTAACCAATGCATTTCAGTGGTACCGCTTTTCTAGCAATCGTATAGCTGGACGGCGCCTGAACGTTGAAGTTGGACGTCGCGATTCGACGGTTCTGATCAGCTGAGTTTAGATTCGAGCGGTGAAGTGCAGTTCAACTTCCAGTGTTAAAGAAAATAAAATTATTGTTTACGTTAGTTAATTCGGAAACGGAACCTATCTCAATGTTATACAAAGTTTCTCTTCAGCAAAAATTGGACATTTTATCCTATTGGTACCTTTCTTGGTGCTGTCACATTTAATATAAGTCTAAACTTGTTCGAAAAGTTCAGTGGAAAGTCCGAAACACTTCCTAAATTTCATTTCAATTCCAAAGAACCTTCTTTGCACGGTAACAATGAAGGCACCTGTATGACGTCTCAAAAATAATTCATCCACTGGCTTGTTTGGATCTTTAAGGGTTGCCATTATCAGCTCCTCGTCTTCTTCATCCTTCAATAATAACAGAACTATAAATTTTGTCGGGTCCATTTTCGATAATTTCTTCTTACAGCCACAATAAGTAGGTATTTCACGTGCACATGTAGGTGATCCAATAATAATTCGAGCAAACCACTTCCGACGGAAATCGCTATCCTCGACGGCTGACGGCCTGGACGCGACGGTCGACGATCTGTCCGGAAGTGGTTTCCTCGAATTATTAGTGGATCGCCTACATGTGCACGTGAAATACCTACTTATTGTGGTTTTTAGAAGAAATTATCGAAAATGGACCCGACAAAATTAATAGTTCTGTTATTATTGGAGGAAGAAGAAGACGAGGAGCTGATAATGGGAACTCTTAAAGATCCAAACAAGCCAGTGGATGAATTATTTTTGAGACCTCATACAGAAGGTGCCTTGAATGTTACCGTGCAGAGAAGGTTCTTTGGAAATGAAATGAAAGGGTATCGCCAGGTTTCAATGGTAAATCTGCCCCCGCGGCCTTTTCGATTCATATTGAGGGGATCGATTAGGCATTGAATGAAAATAATTCAGCCAACTTTTCAGCTTTTTATCTCTAGCCATTTTTGAGATTTCTGTGAAAAACGCTTTTTTCGTTTTTATTTTTTTCTCTTGTGATATCCAAAATTTTCGAATGGTGATTTTTTCTGTTGATTCTTTACTATTGAAGGAATAGACGTATAATTTTTTCACGAATTTCAGCCAAAAAAATCTATTTTTAGAAAAAAAATGAAGTTATTGACATTTGTTTTTCGGTGTTCTTAAAAAGTGTCCACCGCCATTTTTTGACATAAAATGTCTTCTTTGGCCCTCTATACCCTGGAATTTTTTCACATTTTTAAAATTGGTGGAATATTTTGAAAAAAAATTAAAACTGTTTTAATTTTAGGATTCAACAAGTATTTCAGGCTTTCCACTGAACTTTTCGAATAAGTTTAGACTTATATTAAATGTGACAGAACCAAGAAAGGTACCAATAGGATAAAATGTCCAATTTCTGTTGAAGAGAAGCTTTGTATAACATTGAGATAGGATCCGTTTCCGAATTAACTAACGTAAACAATAATTTTACTTTCTTTAAGACTGGAAGTTGAACTGCACTTCACCGCTCGAATCTAAACTCAGCTGATTAGAACCTCGAGTCGCGACGTCCAAGTTCGACGTTCAGGCGCCGTCCAGCTATGCGATTGCTAGAAAAGCGGTACCACTGAAATGCATTGGTTAGATAAAACCGCCACAACGCAGCGACTGGCGGCCTGGACCTGATTTCTGTCGAAAGTGGTTTGCTCGAATTATTAGTGGATCGCCTACATGTGCATGTGAAATACTCTTAAAGATCCAAACAAGCCAGTGGATGAATTATTTTTGAGACGTCATACAGAATGTGCCTTCAATGTAACCGTGCAAAGAAGGCTTTTTGGAAATGAAATGAAATTTAGGGAGTATTTCAGACTTTCCACTGAACTTTTCGAACAAGTTTTGACTTATATTGAATGTGACATCACCAAGAAAGGTACTAATAGGATAAAATGTCCAATTTCTGCTGAAGAGAAACTTTGTATAACATTGAGGTAGGTTCCATTTCCGAAAAAAGGCAAAATGACAATAATTTTACTCACTGGAAGTTGAACTGCACTTCACCGCTCGAATCTAAACTCAGCTGATCAGAACCGCGAGTCGCGACGTCCAAGTTCGACGTTCAGGCGCCGTCCACCTATGCGATTGCTAGAAAAGCGGTACCACTGAAATGCATTGGTTAGATAAAACCGTCACAACGCGGCGACTGACGGCCGAGGAAACCGTAGCTTAGTGACCGTTATGGTGGCCGAAATGGTAGCACGTTTGTTTTTCATGCTCGGAGTTGCGGCTACGAATCTCACCTTAGAATTAAGTTTTTTCGAGTTTGATTTTTTGCGTGCGTATTTTGTTTAATTATACGATGTGGAATCAAGAGCTTTTGCGCTCATGTTTATATTTAGAAAACGATCAATCAAATTTTGATATCAGGAGAGAGAGCTATTGGTTTCATTCTATTCATTCATCTTTCCTTTTCCAATTTTGATTTGAATCATGTGGAAGTTTCAATTCAAGTCAGAGCCTGTATCGTTCCAAAATACTTTTTAATAATAATTTTTCGATTTCAAAATAAAGTATGGAAGTAGGACATATTTAACATGTTCTGGAGTTTGTCTGCAATTTTAGTGAGTATGAAGCAGCACCAGATTATGTGAAAACAAGGGCGTAGCCAGAGGGAGAGGGTTTGGGGTTCAAACCTCCCCCGAAATGTTCAGGACTTTCTTAAAAGCAACAAATCCTTGCTTTGAAAAGCGACCCACTCAGTTCCCTGCACTTACAAAGTCAATCGGCAATTTTCAAAACCCTTCCTAAAATTCATTCCTGGCTACGCCCTTGTGTGAAAAGTATTCCTGTAAGAATTCAACCTCACAAGTCAATAACCAGACGACTCGAGAACAATTTGATTGAAGTTGTAGAAACGATCACATGACATGACTAATACACTGTATTAAGTGTAATCGATGCTGTATTCGCAAATTCTAGTAGAAGAAAATGTGATAACAGAACGCGAGTATTGACTATATGGAAAAAAAATTGAATCCGACTCTAAACCTAAGGCGTTTTCGGAAACTTACCCTTTATTACTAGTTACTAACTCGATCCATTGAGGTCACGTGATGGATCAACTCGGATCACAGACCCGGTTTTAAGTTTACGAATAGGATTTGGAAGTGTCATTGATGAATAACTAAATATCTATGAATTTATTTTTTAATTCCCAGATAATTTTTGGATTGACCCTAGCGTTGCTTGCATTTATTGGCGTTTGTCAAATCTTTCTTATAATTAATTGTGTGCACTTTCATGTTTACTGTTATCTTTGCCTATGTTAGAAGGCTGTAGCTAAGCGCAGAAAGACCTGCATACGAAGAAGTTGTTCTGATTGGCTGATGAAACCACACATTTTGCATTGGGCAAAATTCTCTACTTTTTCCATAATTATTAAGAATAGAATATATGAAATTATAAAGAATAGAGTAGACTTATTCCCGCGTTTTTCAGATATAGAATTGAATTGCAGTGCGCATGCGGAGACTCTAGCGATTCGAACGACCCTTCTTTTTTGTAGGTTTACTATGTATAAATTAGTGATGGGCAATAACGTTATTTCTCAATAACGGTTATCAACTGTTATGGTTATTTTCAAATAACGGTTGTAAATAACAGTTGAATACGTTATTTGGTTAAACTGATATATGAATTACAGCCGGCAGATTTTGGTATGAGTATTTGAGTGAATGATTTCTTTGTTGAATTTTTTTCAGCTTACTTCATTGTGTTTCTGATTCGACCAAGAATAACATATAAAAACCATCGTTTTAAATTAATTATTTCCTTCGAGTGTTGAAATCACTCCACATCCATTTCCCATTTATTCAGATGAAATTCCAAATTTGATATCGAATCGGTCATAAAAAACTTATTTAATTGATGAACTATTATTGAATATCGGTATCCTATATCTATAGTACAGAAAACAATCAAAATCTATTAATTATTATCAAACTTTCCGAATACTAACCTAACCTAACGCCTGCAGTGTCAGCTTAACCCTTAACAACGTTTAACGTTAATGTACGGTACAGTACCGAGAACCTCATACCGCATTCGACTTGTCGATAATCTTAATCCAAACTAAACTATAACTATGACAAAGACCAAAGACGTTGTCAGTTGTCAGGTTATAATTGGTTATATACCTAAAGATATTCTACAAGAATATCTAACAATAACAGTAAGCGTTGAAATAACCAAATAACGATATCTGGTTCCAAACAACGATATTTGGTTATTTCAACGCACATAACCAAATAATAGTCGTCGTTCCAAAAACAGTTGTCGCTTCAATAACAGTCGTCGTTCGAATAAGCGTTGAAATAACCAAATAACGATATCTGGTTCCAAACAACGATATCTGGTTCCAAACAACGATATCTGGTTCCAAACAACGATATCTGGTTCCAAACAACGATATTTGGTTCCAAACAACGATATTTGGTTATTTCAACGCTTATTCGAACGACGACTGTTATTCAGACGGTTGACGATATTCCGCGCAACCGTTACTGCGCAACCTGTTATTGTTCAAGATTAATAACGGTTAGTTATCGTTATCGATAAATAACAGTTGTTCAATAACAGGTTAGAGAATAACGCCCCATCCCTAGTATAAATCAACCCGAGTCAGTGATCGGGTTAATAGCACTGTACTTTCCGAGCACGGTTTTGATGTTCTGCTTAGGTAAACAAACGCGAAGGTTAAGCCTTGTTCGCACTACGCTAGAAGTTTAGTCGAGTAGCGAGAAATTTTGGTAGCTACTGTCCATACAATCGTTCGCACTTTGGTCAAGTACAGTCTACAAGTAAGTGACGCTTTGTAAAGGTAGACTTTCAATGGTAGCGGCCACTGCGACCATTCCGATCAATTCGGCAATGCGACCAGTTTTTTGAGTACTGTTGCATTAGTTGCGGTTGCAGGCCTTGAAAGGAGATGCGTGTAAATCCATTACAGTGGCATCCATACGGCTGGTTGCATTGCCGCATCAATCGGAATTGGCGAATCCAATTTACGTTGGTGGCGCTGCGAACTGTAAACAAACTTTGACGTTTGTCAGTACTATTTTCGAGATTAGTATGGCGAGATAGAGGTTTTTGTACGATTTTTTTGAAAATCTATATATTTATTGAACATATTGAAAGTAAATTAGTGGATTCTGGTTAATGTTGTATGAAGTTATAAAATTAAAGTGAAAAATTGGTTCCTTCAGTCTAATCCTTGGCGAAATGGACCATAATTCAACAGGAACAACGATGCACTATTTCAGCTTGAATACCGTTTTCAATTATTTGGGGGCTGCACCCAATAAAAGATGTATAATAGAAGGTGAACAAGTCCTCATATTGTAAGCACCTAATATTGGTGGGCATTGTAGTTATTGGTCCTTCATCAAAAGAAGAATACCTCTTCGTTATAGTCAATTACTATAGCCGCTATAAAGAAATTCACATAATGCGATAAATAACTGCTGCTAATACCATAATGATATTGAGAGAGATTTTTTCAAGTTTGGGAAACCCTCTGTCAATTAACAATTATCTTATTGTTGAAAGGAAGAGATGTAGTGTATGGATTGCTAAAACGTATTCAGATCCCGATGTAGTTGAACGAGGTATAGACTCTTGAAATTGAGAGATGACTATAATAATATAATAACTGGATTGGAAAGTGAATACAGGTTTGACAGAACGTAACAGATGTATAATTCGTATACATATATGTATAGTTTGACTGGGAAAGTAAATAGACGGAGTTAAGTTAGAAATAGTATTTTTTTTCAACCCTATCAAATAAAGTGCCTAAAAAGTGTGATTCTACTGGCATAATGGATGAAATAATTAATAATGGTGTTTTTTGCTCCATGAAAATAATGGCACCTTGCCTTCAAACTAGTGCTTTACTAACTGGGAAACCCCATGATAACCTATTATTTGGTTGGTCAACAATTTGTTTATCCATGCCTTTCTTGTATCAACTTATTCCAGTACATCAAAGGCATTGGTGATATGAACTGATGCTGCATTTTTCTTAGGAAACCTGTGAAAATGTATAGTCCTATTCTTGCTTTTTGTCGATAAACAATTGAAAACACAACAGTTACAGTTATGCACTGTTCTTTTACGATTAGAAGAACTTTGTTCCATTTGTTCACTCATGATGCACTATGTGACTGAAAATAATGTTTATTATAAAAAATTCTAGATTATTGTAGATTATATTAATGAATTAATGCACAAACCAGTAGTTAAAAACTATGAAATTGCATTTCTGAATCGTGAACTGAAAATCTGAGCTCCAAACAGAATCTTTCAACCTAAATCTCTACATATTCATTTGAAAGCACTAATATAAATACCTTTTCGGATATTTTTCCTGACTCAATATTTCTGCTGGTAAATCCAGTACAATATAACAATAACCAGAATATAAATACTCCAAATAATGATAAAAAACACTTCGTAAGTCGAGACAACCAAACTAAACAATAAAACAGTACTGACTACTGACAAAGTAGGTTCGGGAATTTGCCACAAGAGGGCGTCTAGATTTTTGGATTCGCCAATAGTTGCAGCTGCGACAACATGGAGGTAAACGAAGTGGAAGGAGCCTAACGTTTGACAAGTGTCAAGTAAACAAAACAACACAAAACAAAGAAGGGACACACCAATATGGCCGACTTCGACCTTTATAAAAGTTAAATTTTATTATTTGTGCCTAATTTGTTGTTCATTTTCTCTACAGTTTGTAGCAGAAAGACATTAAGTTTTAGTTAAAGAAGGTTTCTTTTTCAGTGAATGGATGCTTTAATGAATACAAAAAATTTCCGCCACAAAGTTGCCCATACAAATATAGTCGTTTTATGTGACACTTTTGCATCAAAGGAAATATAGGATATTATGCTCCCTCCCCTTCTTTTACCTCCATGTGCGACAACGACCTGTGAACAACGCGATGGTTGCGACCATTCCGATCGATAGTCTAAGGACTAATCGAAGGGGTACCGCTTCAATGGATTTACACATATCTCCTTTCAAATAGCCTATTCGTTTTGAGATATTTCGTGCTCCTGAGTAACTCAAAAGCTCGGAATACGGCTTGTCATTGGCTGCGCACAAGCACTGGTACAGCTCAGGAGCTCGAAACTCTTCAAAACGAATACTATAAATGCCTACGACCGGGACTAATGCAACAGATTGCCATGCGACCCGACTGTTCCTGGAGCAGTCCGCCCGCGTTGGTCGTATTTACAGTATTCGTTTTGAGGAGTTTCGTGCTCCTGAGCTGTTCCAGTGCTTGTGCGCAGGCAATGGCAAGCCGTATGTCGAGCTTTTGAGTTACTCAGGAGCACGAAACTCTTCAAAACGAATAGGCTGAATATGTTCTAGGTGGTTTCAGTGAACGATCCAAAGAATGACCTATGAGAAGCTCAGTAAGCATGCACTTGAGTTACATTGGGTACGTTCAGAAGCACTCAACTGTTGGCAACAGTTGAGTAAGTTGAGAAATCGGTAGCGTTCAGCAAAATCGCTGACAAATCGATGTTTCTCAGCAGATGTCGATTTCTGGCAGCGGTAAAAATTTGCGCTTTGTAAGTAGGCGTCCACAACGGCGCACCTATCATAGCACCGACCATAGCACCTCACCAAGCCTCGCCCCTCAAAAATAAATAATGCATGTTCCTTATGCGAGTGTCCACAACGGAGCACTGACCTACGCATCTCACCTACCACCGACCAGCGCACCAACGAGCGAAATTCATTTTGTATTTATTTAAGCACCGCACCATGCACCAAATATGACATAACCTCAAGATTTACGTGTGTTTATATTTGTCAAATGATATATTCGTTCGTTGAAGGACAATCACTGTGCGAAAAATTTCAATTTCCAATCATAATGAGGAAAGATTTCCAAAATCTTCAAATAAATGAACTATTTTCTTAGCACTACGAATCAATGATATGGTTGTATGTCTAAAGTACACGAATGCTATTGGAACATTATCTATCGAACGATTGTTCAATTTAATGATTATATTGGACATAACTAATTTTTACAGCTCTAACCAGAATCAACCTACTAACTGATGATTACTCGAATAGTTTTAGTTTTTTCATTAGAAAGTAAGTGGTAAAGAAATAACAATGAAATCTATATAATGTTTCCGTTCATGTTCGAATCAATGAAGAAGTCGAAATACCGGCCTCCTTCAACTCGATAAAGAACACATATCAAATTAGTGTTTCAACATTCAAAACTCATTTCATCACATTTGAAGTACGAGGGCAAATCAAATATAAACGAGACTTTTCGCTTTTCAGGCACAATAGTGGAGGGAGAATTTTCCTGATTTTTTTGTTGTTGGGTGGGTTTATCAGGAGTAGGGGAAGTACGTGGGCTTGAATCATCGACCCTGTCGGTGTCCACTATGACGATGTTTGATCAAGAGGTGCCTCCGTCAATTTCGCAACGTGTTGTATTCAAGTTTCTCGTAGCAGAAGGATTAAAACTGGCCAAAATCTTGAGCAGATTGACTGTCAATGTTCGGATAAGAGACACTGTCGCAAGTCAGAGTGTTTGCATGGCATAAACAGTTCGTGGAGGGTCGTGATTGTGTTGAAAATGAGAGCCATGACCGCAGCGAACAACATCAGTAGTGTTCGACAGCTTATTAAAGACGACCAACGTCGTACCACTTCTGAAATTGCAAGTTTGGTCAGGATAAGTTATGGGAGCACCTACTCCATACTCACAGAAGACCAAGGGTACCGTAAGGGTTGCGCCAGGTGGTTTCCTCGCCTTCTCACAGCTGACCAGAAGTTGCATCGTTTTCAGGTGTGTGTGCGTCTTCTTGCACGATTTCAGGAACAATGAGACCCATTTCTCACTCACATTATCACCTGTGATGAAACATTGGTGCACCACTACACCCTAGGGTCTAAACAAGCAAGTAAGGAGTGGAGAAAACAACACTTTGCGCAATTGACGGAGGTACCTCTTGCTCAAATATCGTCGCAGTGGACACCGAGAGGGTCGATGAGGCAAGCCCACGTGCTTTCCCTACTCATGACAAACCTACCCAACAACAAAAAAATCAGGAACGTTCACCCTCCACTATTGTGCCTGAAAAGCGCAAAGTCCCGTTTATATTTGATTCGCCTTTGTAATATTGATTGATGTTGAAAACACGATGTATTCAACGAAAGAATTAGGCATTCAGTTCGTTTACTTTATGATAAATGATTGAATCAAGTATATCCAACCATTCTTCTTCTATTACTATTGCTTTGCTTTTATGAATTATATCGCAGAATATAAAGTTTGTTGTTTGAATTAACTGAAACTGTCTTTCCAAATGCATTTTAAGGTTTTTGAAGATTTAAATGCTGATTTGAACAATAAAAACAAAGATACATAACCTAGAAATAGGCGTGAGGGTCGGGGCTTCAATGTGGACAGTCCAGGGCTTGGTGCACGGGTCGGTGCTCCGTTGTGGACGCGCACTAACTCATCTGACCGCTTAGACTTGCGCATATACCTATTTCGTGATTTGTTTATGTTTAGGGTTTTTAGTTGGAGTCAAGTATTGGTGTATTCTGTGAGTTGAAGTTTATTAAAGAGAATTTTGGTTATTCCAATACACTTCAATTTATTATATGCAAGTACAATCACAAAAAGTTTCTCAATTGGGTATCAAAAAATAAGGTTATATACCATGATATGTAAGATTTGTAAATCACTCAGCGAAGCGTTCAGAAAATTTTCATCCGCTGAAACTCAACTTAACTGATTTTTGCTTTATGCCAACAGTTGAGTGCTGCTGAACGTACCCATTATCGCATTTCTCGAAAGGGGAGTACAAATGCCACGAATCGACAAATCGCGTTGTTTACCGGTAGTTGCCGCAGCTTGTCGCAAACCATCGAAAGTCGGTGAGCGAGTGAAACGTATCGCATGATGGGGTACTGTACTCACCCGATAAAATAGAAGCAAATGGATTGACTCGACTAAACTACTCACTAGTTTACCCGACTAAATTCTTGGTGTTCACACACGTTTAGTAAGTAAATTACTCGCTACTCGACTTAACTACTAGCGTAGTGCAAACTAGACTTTAGGGATCGACCGAACCCGTGTAAGTTTCCGAAAACGCCTCTAGAGATCCTTTCTGTCAATTAGAATTTTGCCACTGGTATTTGAAAAAACAAGAACAATACCCGTCGTTTATTGAAGAATTATATGGTCTGACGAATTACATATATAGTCCGTTCACGAAAGGTTGAGCTGTCGGTTGGCCATGGAAATTTGGCATATTTCACTGTGTATGTATAGTCCGTTCACGAAAGGTTGAGCACATAGTAGGCGTTTTTTTATTTATCTGAAGTTGGCAGTATTTGCTGTCATAACGTAAAATAAAGTCAACGTTGCCGAAAGTACCCGGCCTCGTCCGACGAGCTTGCGAGTTATCACTACTCTATGTTATTTTGACAACACTGCGTATCAATCTGACAAGAAAATAAAGAACATAACCTAAAATTTTAATATACACAGTGGAATATGCCAAATTCCCATGACCAACCGACGGCTCAACCTTTCGTGAACGGACAATATATTGAAATTTTAGGTTACGTTAATTATTTTCTTGTCAGATTGATACGCAATGTTGTCAATATTACATAAAGGTCTCTGATAACTCGGAAGCTCGTCGGGCGAGGCCGGGTACATTCGGCAACGTTGACATTATTTTACGTTATGACAGGAAATACTGCCAACTTCAGATAAATAAACAAACGCCTACTATGCGCTCAAACTTTCGTGAACGGACTATAAGTGGTGCTGGAATATCCAATAGACACAATGAAAATTATTCGTTATTCACATAATACTTTTGAATTTCCTCACCTGGGTAAGTTGGGGTTATTGCATTCACGATGGTAATTCCAACAGTCATCGATTCTAAAATTGATCAGATAGATTAGATAATTTACCTATACAGGCTGTCCCGAAATTAACGCAACAAAATTCAACCAGTGATTGCAGAGACGAAATTAGCCGACCCATATTTTTCATTTTTGTCCAGTGCCATGTCATTTCTTAATTATAACCTCCGGAAAATTCTTTTTTCCATATCTCAGACCTCGGCTGTGCGAACTTCACGAAATTTGGTATAGGGAGGTTTTCAGTTATGTCTAATCTGCTACTGATATTTTTCCCTTCCGGATGCCCTTCGAAGACCCTTATCTGAGTGCCTTATTACGGCGTTTTCAAAAACGCTGTGTCTCTAAGTACCGGGATGTAAGCGAATCTCGGAAAATAATTTAGTCTTTGGCGGTCTCAAATTTAACGTTTATAGATGATATGTTTTCGTGCATTCACGCCCAAAAATGGTTTTTAATGTTGGACTAACCTTCGAAAATTTCAAAGAATGTGAGGAGATTTTGAGATTGCATGAAAATGAGACATTTGCGATGTACTGGAAACGCCCGATTAATTGCGTCCTGCAAAATAAAATAGTTAAGAAAAGCCCTGAGCAGGTGCTTTTGAGCTCCCGTTCATTGGTGGAGCAATAATGCTATAACCTCAAAATATTGTAAAATTGTAATTTTTTTTGGACAGAGGATAATTAACATAAGGGAAACTCATTACCAGGACCAATAATAAATTTGGTAAACTTTCATCCGGAACGCAGCAATATGACTCCCCGTTCAAACTACTAGAAAAAAAGAAAAGCCCAATCATATAGTCACCATCTATCAACAGAAAATTGATCCTGGTAATGAGTTCCTCTAATTTTGTGTGGATATGATTATCCTATTGCCCCAAAAAAATGGAAATGAGTCTAAATGATTCCTTCAGATGAGATCGCATTCCATTTTTTATGTCAGATTACGAAAATAATTTTATATGTATTTGAAGAAAACCATTGGTAGGCCATTTTTTCACCAAATTTATTTGGACAGCAGTCTGTAATTGCGCCCAGCAAAATAAAATAGTTAAGAAAAGCCCTGAGCAGGTGCTTTTGAGCTCCCGTTCATTGGTGGAGCAATAATGCTATAACCTCAAAATATTGTAAAAGACTCAAAATTAATGCTAAATATATGAATGCAAAATCTCAATTCGATCGGAATTATATTATGGAAATTATTCAAAAAATGAAATACGTAGATCAATAATTAAAAAAAAATATGGTTTAGTTTAGATGATGCGATCTTCATTTCAAATAAGTTGAAGCCTGCAATCTTCTGTCGCAAACAGTCATGAGAAACGAATGAGAATTTGTTTCAGAAGTGGCGGCGGCCTTATCGAACAATAGTTATAAAAAATTGGATCAATTTTTTGCCTATTCAACTATTCACTGTTACACTTTTTTGAAAGAGAAGCTCTTCAAGGTTCAAGATATTCAATGAAAATTCTTCAATTTTAACCTTCGCCAAGCTGCCTCTTTAAGGCTTTAAGCCTTACTAGTAGGTTCAATTTTTGTAGATTATTTTTATTAATTGACATCATGTCTAACTACATACAAAAAAAGGACCTTAGGAACTCTAATTCTACAAAAAAAAACGATAAAAACCCAAAAAAAAAGGAATTCAAAAAAACCTTCAACATTCAATATATCAATTACAGTGACATTTCGGAGAATATATTATAGGACCAAATTAATCAGAAATAACCTGGATAATAACTTCCTTCAATATTCAGTACGACTTACCCTGTAACCCTGTATAATATTTTCATTCCAATAACATGGTGCACAACAGTAAAAAAATCAGTGAAATCTTATAAAACAATTTCAGCAATACGTGGATAGAAAACCAATATTAGGTATCACCCGTACTAATTTTTTCACGGAGTTCGATGATTAGGAAAGAAGAAAGAAACACTCTTACTGGATGATCTCTATAGGTCAAAGGCAAAAAGACAAATTACACCTTCGAAAAAGTAGGCTCAATAAGCTCTATCGTTGTCAAAAAACTAGTTAGGGTTGCTTACTGAGCTTCTCATAGGTCATTCTTTGGATCGTTCACTGAAACCACCTAGAACATATTCAGCCTATTCGTTTTGAAGAGTTTCGTGCTCCTGAGTAACTCAAAAGCCCGAAATACGGGTTGCCATTGGTTGCGCACAGTACTGGAACAGCTCAGGAGCACGAAACTCTTCAAAACGAATACAATAATTATGCCATGCAATGTGTGTGCGAAAACCAGACTAACTCTACTAGGTGGCGCGACTTTAACGTCAGCCGACTAAAGAGTGACGTCTTCTAGGTAAATAATCGACTTTGCGAAGGAGGTTCTATTCCTGGGTAAAATGAAGCTCTAGTGCGGTAAAGCACAAAAGTCCTTGTTGGTTGCAGTGCAGACAGGTAGTCACCGTGCCAATCGGCAACAATCTGGCCCATAAGTTAGCCGGCTCGCTCACTTGATTTGTTGTCGTTAGATTTTTCTGTCGACATATTAGGGACAAATTTTATGGAAATAGTATCGCAAATATGAATGACCTCAGAACTCAGAAGGAAAATTTTCTAGGTTGTCTGAACAGTTTCTAATATTTATCTTTTGAATAAAGTGCGAAGTATCGAGAGAAGGTTTCAGATGGTCAAGGATTTGAGCATCTTCCGTGATTGTTTTCACTGTTAGGCAATATTATTCCTTCTTTGTTCCATTCTGGATTGAATTGTTGATTTCAATCACAATACAGTAGAGACTCGATAAACCGGAGGTCGATAATCCGGAGAACGATAATCCGGATATATACTAGTCCGGATTGACGTCAAGATTGTATTATGTCCTTATAATCCGGATTGCAAGACTTAATAATCCGAATTTCCGATCGTTGCATAAGTGTTTTTCTGTTCTAACTCAATTTCTATGACTACGATCGGGCGTTCTTTTGGGATATAATAGTGCACAATGGTATAAGACAAAAAAAGTCAGACAAGAATAATTAGTGAAATGGAATGGAATGTTTCTACTTCCAAACCATGCAGCTTTGATACAGCATATGGACCATAATGATATTAAATTAACTAATCTGAAATACCGAAAAGGCCTTGCACATATTTTTTCGATTCTCGAAGACGGGGCTGTTGTTGGCAAATGTATTTAGAGCATAGATCAATTCGATGTTTATTCCATAAAGGGGCCCACTCACTAGGAAGGAAGAATGCGCAGTTAAGTATTTGCACGTTTGCTGTAACGTAAACGTGTACATTCATATTTCCCACACACAGACACTTTTGCGTGTTGAGTGAGGATGTGCGACAAGCGTGAGATGACGTCGAATATTAATGGCAGTGTCGTGTGTTGTTATTAAGGAAAAAATGTCCAATGTATAAATAGCGAACGCGACACTGTATTTCAAAAATATGAAACGTGCACAGACTTGTTGCCCATACACGGTCGTTCTTGGTCATTCTTCCCCGTACGATGAGAAATGTACACGCTAAACTGCGCATTCCAAATTCCGAACGGCGGAACGCCATACACACACTGTTTTCACTGTACCCCGTACCACGCGCATTCAAGTCTTCGCGCTTCCCTCTTAGTGAGTGGGCCCTTTAACTCATGGCAATTACTGATATTCAGCTTCTGAAAGATATACAGGAGCAAGCTATTGTTCAGCATTCTTTTTCCCTCACAGTTAAAAGACGTAAAATATTTAATTATTTCAAATAATATCTACTTGTTTTATGATTTGGATCTTTACTAAATTGTAAAACGCGCTATTCGGGATTCCTCATTAATCCGGATCCGCCCTAGCATTAATTGATCCGGATTATCGAGTCTCTATATGCGTTATTTGAAATTGGTGTGTACTTATGCAAATTCATTCTGAATACCTATAAAGATAGTATCTTTTCGTTATTGTCGAACCCTTTTTGAGATATAATACAGGGTGTTTCAGAATAAGCCTCCATAAATTCGGGGTCTTAATCCTCAGATGATTTTGTGTTGTGATATAATGTTTCTATTGGGTATGGGTCTCTGACGCATTGTTTCTGAGATACTGGTTGTTGAAATTAAAAAAAATTGGTTTTCCGAAAATATTTTCGACACTTTGGAAGGTTATAAGTACGCATCGAAACAAATTTTCTTTATTTCAAAATTATTCTTGATTTTCACCAGTGGCGTACGTACATACTTCTGTCTGAATGAGTTTGGTGAAAAAATATTCTCAAATATAAATTCATTTTCGTCACAACCACAAAATTCATAATGAGAAACCAGTTTTTTACCAGCGAAGAATATTTTCTGATATAAAAAATAAAATGAAATTTATATAAAAGAATTGCGAAATTCTTTGATTACATTCAAAATCGTCTAGACACATATTAAGCCAGCTCAACCCCCATTTTAATTTTTTTTGGACAGAGGATAATTAACATAAGGGAAACTCATTACCAGGACCAATAATAAATTTGGTAAACTTTCATCTACTAGAAAAAAAGAAAGGCCCAATCATATAGTCACCATCTATCAACAGAAAATTGATCCTGGTAATGAGTTCCTCTAATTTTGTGTGGATATGATTATCCTATTGCCCCAAAAAAATGAAAATGAGTCTGAATGATTCCTTCAGATGAGATCGCATTCCATTTTTTTATGTCAGATTACGAAAATAATTTTATATATATTTGAAGAAAACCATTGGTATGCCATTTTTTCACCAAATTTATTTGGACAGCAGTCTGTAATTAGGCCACTGTTGGAAATTTAAAAAAAATTTATTGAAAAAAATGTGTTTTGATTTTTACTCACAACATACAAAAACACAAGAAACAATCGTTTACGGCAAGGGTCTCCTAACTACGACCCGCGGGCCAAAACTGGCCCGCCAGTTCGGAGAATCCGGCCCGCGAAAGCTCATCAACTTATGTTGTATTCTTTCATAACAGCTTTGTTAACATTGCAAATCAAACACAGGGGCTTATTATTGGACTCAATCACGAAATATTGAAAATTCCATTGATCTTTGAATTTTCTTTTCCATACTACTAAATGATACACAATATGCGCATTATGTACTTCATTTTACAATGAACACCCCCACTTATCACATATTTTGCGCTACTAAATCAAATGCGGTTGAATATTTTGGCCCTTCGCATTTGCTGAAGTAAACATTGTGGCCCTTGGGCTGAAAAGTTCGGAGACCCCTGGTTTACGGTGTCGAAAATATTTTCAAACAACCCATTCTTTTAAAATTTCAACACTCCCTGTCTTAGAAATAATGCGTCAGAAACCCATAGTCGATGGGAACTTTATATCATACAATCAACTGAAGATTAAGATCCAGAATTTACTAAACCTTATTCTGAAACACTATAAATGTAGATTCGAGTTTTGTGGAATTAGTAGGAAGTATAGAAATAATGAAATTGACGGAAGGAGTCTGCTCTTGGTGTAGGAAGCTTTATTTTTCTGTTCTGATCAACAATTGGAACCAAGAAATATTGAGATTCGTAGATGAAGAAAGTTATTGACTATTTTCCATACGAGTTGGTATATTTTTTAAATCTAACTCAGAATCTAAGGTTCTCATTGAAAAAATATAACATATATATATATAGTTTCATGATTGAAAATTATTCATACCATCCGATCTCATTATTTTTGACCTTCATCGTGTACATTATTTTTATGAGGTTGAAAGCCTTCTTATATTATTCAACAGATAGTTTCACATTGTATTCATCTTAGTTATGCAATTTTTCAATTGCACTGAATTTAGAGTTTTTGTCATACAGCTTGCATATTGATGAGATTTTATTAGGTACTCGATAAATCGATGTTATCATGATTGCGTTGATTTTTTTTTCACATGTTTTTTTAATCCCTTTATATGTTACGTCTTTGGAATTATTTTTATATAATCTTATAATTCATTCAGTTATCAATTTTGTTCTAGATAAGTGTTCCGATATATGCCGGAAGTTATGTCGGTAATGTTTGACTGTATATGACAAGTTGAAGATATTTTCTTTGAGGTTCACCATTTTCTATTCAATAATTCTCCATACTTAGATTTTATTCTGTTCATAAAAAACAACATGTTTTACTTCTCAAAAAATTGAACATCAATTTTCTTATAATTAATTTTGATTGTAATTACAGGCACATGATAGCCCGGTCCGGACAATGGTTTGGAGTCATAATGACAGCTGGATGGTCACTGGGGATCATGCAGGATATGTTAAGTACTGGCAGTCTAATATGAATAATGTCAAGATGTTTCAAGCGCATAAAGAAGCACTACGAGGCATAAGGTATCTACAACTACTCTTCGTTTTATTTTATCATGTATTTGCAATATTCAATAAATTAAACCCACCCCTTCCTGAAATTGAATTAAGAATAATTTGACCACACATCAAAGTGTACAAAACGAATCCTAGTGCGCTTTTGCAGTTGCAGATGAAATGAAGCATTGATACTTCATTGAAATATTTTTTAATTTTTTTTATTCAGTCTTCAATATGCTATATAATTTACTTCAACTTACAATTCTCTTGAAGGTCGATATTATCTGAATAAAACTGACACACAGGTTTTTTAGGTTGAAATCAAGATACATATATCGATAAAAAATTATTATTGAAAAATTGCTTATCTATTAGGACAGCCTTTACATTTTGCTGTGTGGATAATGCTAAAATGTTTTTTTTTTTTCATAATAAAATCTGATTTGTTTACCATAATCCAGTGAACTGATGCTGTGATATTTAAGAATTTACTGTGATATGTATCGGTGATGTAGAATTTTTCTGAATAAATTCGTTTTCAAGTTGAAATTCGGAGATGATTACAGATATTTTTCTAAACGTTATTTATGATATATCAACGTTTGGGAAGATGTTTGAAATTACGTTTTTATTTGTTGCCCTATCGGTCCAGTTAGGCATATAATAATAAAGTTTTGAATAAGTTCTTGTTTTATTTCTTCGAGAAATTCGAAAAAAGATCATTCACAGTAACGGAGCTTTCATTTTTATGAAGTCTCAATATTTAATCACATTCTTGAAATATAAAATAATAAGTCATTGGTCATATAAAAGTTTATTTTTGTCTAGGTTATTCGATAGATCGGTTCGATATGGATTTTAATCTTTCTCTTTTCATGAAAAATTCAACTGAACTAAAGCTAACTGTTGAGAAATATTTCTGAATTTGAACGATCCTGGTACATAAAACTGGTTTTCCCCATTTATATGGTATTTAATCCTAATCTGGACATCCTAAGAATATATTCTTGCTTTGTGACATACACAGTGTTTAATCATAAACTAGATAAACAAATAAAGTGTATAGCTCATAACGGGGGAATCATTTTTGCCTTATGACATATATCCCGTTTTTAAATCGTAAACGAGATAAGGTGGACAGTTATGTGTATCATTTGAAATAAAGGTTTCTGGTCTTATCCCAATACTTTTTTATTCTCAATTCAGCAATTGTATGAAATTCTGAAAAAAGTTTTTCAAAATGGAGGAACATTAGCAAAGTTCTCGATTTATTCTCGCGATTGTCAATTTGCATTGAATTTCATAAGTTGACTCGATTCTTCAAGGATTTGGGTGAAAACATTTTTCGAAAATGAAACAACTTTTTTTTGCAATGTACACAGGAAAAAAATTAAATTCATCCGAAACAAAGAACTTTTACACGGTTATCCTATTCTTTAAACTTAACGAGAATTTGAAAACAGAATCAAAAAATATCAAAATTATTGAGGCAAGTGGTTGGACCGTGGAGGCTAAAATTTTGAAATAATTCTACTCAAACATTCCAGATGGCAATATAAATTCACAAATAATATCCCAAACCTGCAGTTATACTCTGACAGAAATCAATCTCGACTAGGTTGTATATAGAATATCGAGAACATATTAATTATCCTTACCAAGCAACAGTATTTCATAGTTTGATTCAAAATTGAACACACGTTATTTGTATAATATTATATTGATTATAGCCCAATTGACTTGAATTTTCGTTCCCATTATTTTGAAATTCTATCTTCACACAGCTCAATCGAGATCGAATTCCGCCAGGATTCCACTGAAATTTCAGATTTTTTTTGGCCCTTCTCTTCTATCGATATGAAATATTTTCAGTACTGGGTGTGCCAAAAAAGTAACATAACTCGTCTTTTATACGTGGAATTATTAAGGAGTTCTCGCACTCGTCGATTTTTAATTTCAAAAGCAATTTATCCATTACCTTTTTGAGTTTGATATTTCTCACCCCCTACGCCCCGCACCCCTATACTTTATTTTTAGATGGAAATATATGGGTTTTGATAAGTACATCAAAATAAGGGTAATTCGATTACCTATTCAGCGATGTGGCTATAGCTTTGTTTTGTTTTCGAGTTCAGGACAGTTCCAGAATTGCGCCGAAATGATGCGCCATACACCACCGATTTTTGAACTGGATTTGGGATCCAGAACCTGTTCTGAAATCAACCAAAACACAAATTCGGAACTGCGCATGTGCGAACTGTCCTGGGGGTAGTTCTGAACTTGGAATCAAATCAATGCTTATAAGTAGAATTAGTTGTGCTTTTTTTTATTATTTAAAATAAGGAAATAATTTACAATTTCTGATTTGAGAGTACTGTAATCAGAACATGATTCTCTTACTAAATATTACAAAGTGAAATTCACGAATTCATGGATTTTCATTTGAACAAAAAAGTTGAGGGGTATGGGGCGTACGGAGTAAGTGGAGCATGAAGCATAGGAATTTTCCGAAATTACAAATCTTTGGATTCGTGGATTTCCCTCAATAATAATTAGTAAAAGAATAATGGTCTAATATTGCAGTACTCCAATCACAAACTGTAAATCATCTCCTAATATTCAATAAAAACGGAACAACCAATACTACTTTTAGCCAAATCGCTAAATAGGTAATCAATTTACCTTCCATTTTGATGTATCACAATCCATATATTCCCATTTGAAAAAAATTAAGTAAAAGGGGGTGTGAGGCGTAGGGTTGAGAAATATAAAATTCAAAAAAGCATAGGATAAATTCCTTTTGAATTTAAAAATCGACTGGTGCGTGGATGCTTTTTCGGCATGCTATATATCTGAAAGTACTAGCAACTTGTGAATTCAATATGAGACAAGATTTTTAGATTACTCATAGCTTCTTGACAGTTTTTTGATACTTTTTATACCTATTTCTAGCAGTTTTTGGCCAATTCATTGTATCCTTATTTTTCGTGCGAAATACACCTTTAACTCATAACTTGGTACTTCGTATCCTTGATAACTGAGATGGTATAGATAACCAATATCTTGCATATGATTTATGTATAATAGAAAATGTTTTCAAACATACAAAGTCGTTCAAAATCCGAGGCATTACGGAGACATACAAAAACCATGATGAGTGCGTTTTTCGAATGGAATGCCCTGTATATCATAAAGTATACTGAAAAAGAATTGAATTTCCTTACAAATGATTTATCATGATCCTATACTCAAATTTTGAGGCTCTCCAAATGAAACCAAGTTTTCATGCCCATAGGAATATTTAAGTTTTCTATTAGGTACCAAAAAATGTCGACGAACGTGCTTCAAAAAAAAATTCTATAATATACAGGATGTCTCAAATTAAATTTCCAAGTTATAAGAAGTTTTCGATTTAACAAGCAACCCCGCAGCTCTGCAAAATTTTCGAATAGGTAGAGCAGTGGTTCTTACCCAGAAACCAAAATTTTAATAAGTTCGTATATATGCAGGATGTTTCATCATTAACTGGACAAACGAGTATGACGTATAGATGACATCGAGAGAATCATTTTTGCATCATGATATATACCCCGTTTTCGAAGCCTACGCGAAATACAGGTTAAAGGTCAATTTTCAGCAATCATTGGGGGTGGACAGTTATTTTGGATATTTCAAATTTCCCTAAAATGATTCTTATCACGTGTCGTAAAATCAGTTCATATTATTTCAATTATTCATTTTTACCTTCTACTCAATTTTTTCTATCTCACAATTACTCAACTTTGATCCGAAATTTTGCATATTGACTAAAAATAAACTTTTTCTGCAGCATTTTTAGGAATTCTCATTATGTTTTGGGTTATTTTTTTCCAAAACTGCTATGTTCCGAAGTTTCAAAGCAACTCCTAGTGACCAAGTTGGTTGACATTCGTTTACAAAGCAAATGTGAGGACTCTCTGGGATCTCTTCGGGTTGACCGTATTGAATTAAAAAGTTCAGATGAATATTTTTATAGGTCATTTATTTTTTGGGGTTAACTAGATAATATACAGGATATTTGATTTCAGACGAGCCATCCTTTATATTTCATATCAGAATAAAAAAAATCCCCAAAATACGTCGAATGATTTTGACACATCTTTTGACGTATATTCGAGGCTTGAACAAGCAAAGCCCTAAGAGGGGCGATTCAACCCCTGAAAATTGAACAAGGAAGAAGGTTGAGTGAAACTTCATTTGAAAGTTCTTGAAAGCCTCTATACAACGATGTATGAAAAATGTAATTTTGATGAAGTGTTTTCGCCAAAAAAAATTTTTTTCAACTCGAATAAGAGATCTTGAATATTTGATTGATTTGATTGAATAATAAAAATAAAAATATTTCCTCGTGTTGCCATCATGTTCTGTTCTTAGAAGGTGTTTATCGGGTTGAAATACATTCCGTTGATCATTTATTATAAATCAATCTGTTGAGTAACTACTATACTGATTTGTTCGAAATTTCAAAAATATAATGGTGTACACGTTGCTAGAACGTGTTGAAGTGGTTAGCCTGTATCATCAAAATCCAATTTTTTTGAGATTCAAGGTGGCTAATTTGAGCTTAAAAGATAGTTTTTTGGTGAAAACGGTTCTTCAAAATCACGTTTTTTATGCACCGTTGTAAAGAGGTCTTCAAGACCTTCAAATGAAATATCACTCAACCCTTCCCTATTCAATGTTACGGGGTAGAAGCGCCCCCTCTTAAGGGTTTGCTCGTTTAAGCCTCAAATTAGTCAAATTTATGTATATAATAAGTTTCCTATTCCTTCCTTTCAATCCTTGCTTAGAGTAGCCACAATTAATGTGATTGTAGTAGAAGAAATTAAAATGACTCATTAAAAGTCATCTTTTAAAAATAATGTTTTATTTGAATAATGATAAACTCATGTTGTATTCAGCTTCAGCCCTTCCGACACCAAGTTTGTAACATGTTCCGATGATGGTACTTTAAGAATTTGGGACTTTTTTCGTTATCAAGAGGAAAAGATTTTGAGAGGTAAGTTGTGTCATTTGATATTGTATTTCAAATTTTGTACTCTAGAGCGGTTTCATCCAGACACGAGTTTTCAATATTCCTCTTTAGATATTTATTGAAAATATGTAATTTAAAATATGATTAATTAATGGAGAATCATTTACTGTTGTTCCGGTTGAATTGACTAAGTATTACTGTTTCAAGATATCTCCAGTCAGGAGCATTAATTTTTTTCAGAGACAATTACAATGATATGAACACGAATTTAATGCGGAAATACAAGTGAAAATATGTGGAAGAATTATAGTCATAGATTTATACGTGTTTTGTAAAGGCAGTTCGATTAAATTTGGGAATAGGAAAGTCCAGTCAATTTGCTCATATACTCTTCATTTCGTCTCTAGTTTGAGACATCTGAAGAGCAAGTAAAAAAACATTTTTATAAGATTCCTGAATAAAATTATAGGATTTACATAGCAAGGCCTCGGACAAAGGTAACCAGTAACCACAAATGAGTCAGGGGCATTATATTCGCACAGGATTGTGGGAGAATCGATTGGAGAAGGATGTATTATGCCGAATCCAAACGAGTGTAATGCAACGCGTAATGTAATGCGAATTCATCGTTTGGACGGCACTAAGAGCATTACGCGTAACGTTCGTAGTGCTGTCCAAACGAAGAATTCGCTTCACATTACGCGTAACATTACACCTGTATGGATCCGGATCGATTTAAGCGATCTGAATAATCGATGGCAACTAGCACATGAAAAATTCGAAGTTTTTTATATAAACAATAATTTTTCGAGGTAAGGCATCGGCTGAATGGACTTGACCTTCTATTTTCCCAAAATGAGTCGAATATATTGCCCGTTCATCGGTATGTCATTGTCTCGGTCAATGATATCCTTCAGTTTCTACTCATGTGAATTTAACAAGGTTTTGAAATATCAAACTTTCTTACTTCTAATAGCAATTTATTAAGAGATTCAATACATATTCATACTTAATAGGTCTTTCTATTTGACGCTGCATCACTTTCAAACTGATGCAAAATCAGTAACGCAGCGTTCCTATTGGTCGATTCGGTCTTAGTGAAGTGATTTCTTCAATTAATCAGTCAAATAGAAAAGTCCAATTGTAGTACCGAACAAATGTTATTTATCGGCAATTTGTTTGTTTTGATTCGAATCGGAATTACACAATTATTGAAGATTACAATTTTTTCCAGGTCATGGTGCTGATGTGAAATGTGTGCATTGGCATCCCCAAAAAAGCTTGATTGTATCAGGAAGTAAAGATAACCAGCAACCAATCAAACTATGGGATCCTAAATCAGGACAATCTTTAGCAACCCTGTGAGTAACATAACTGAAAAAATATCAAAAATGAAGATTTATTTATGGTTTTTATTGCTTATTTAGGAAAAAAATCTATTTGTCTCAAATGAAATCCCATATCATTCGATTGGGAGCCCAAAATGACAGCCCAAACGACAAGGTTGAAAGGGGTTTCAATGGTAAATCTGCCCCCGCAGCCTTTTCGATTCATATTGAGGGGATCGATTAGGCATTGAATGAAAATAATTCAGCCAACTTTTCAGCTTTTTATCTCTAGTCATTTTTGAGATTTTTGCAAAAAACATTTTTTTCGATTTTATTTTTTTTTCCCTTGTTATATCCAAAATTTTTGAATGGTGATTTTTTGCATATGAAGGAATAGACGTATAATTTTCTTATGGATTTCAGCTGAAAAATCAATTAAAAAGAAAATAAAATTTTAGTTTTTCGGTGTTTTTCAAAAGTGTCCACCGCCATTTTTTTGACACCAAATGTCTTCAGCAGATACCCATCAAATTTTGGTGCCTTGTAGTCATTTTGGCTGTCTAAACAATATTAGTGAAAAAACAATTGACAATCTGTCTTAGTTTGGTAGATATGGGACTCGAAATTCCGAAAAATATTTCACCCGAAAGTCACTTTTCTCACCACAAAAACACTGAATTACCGCTGAATTATGTTCAAAACCTCTCTGAACATTTTAACATGAAGATTTGTTTAATTTCATTTCAAATGTTTTCAATAATTATTGCAAAAACATCGAAAACATTCGAGGGAAAGCCTGCCGTTTCTCATGGTAAGTTTGCCACTACCGCGAATTATTTCGCAAGAAATATGACACGATATTAGAGTTGAGTTCAATAAATCAAGTATTTTTATATTATTGAAAGATCTTTTCTTGATAGATTCAAAATTGTTAAGCTTTACACGGAGAATGGGGCTATTAGTTTGTTCAGTTATCATTGTTACAACCAATAGAAAAAAACACCAAATACAGTTTTCTATTCTGAATGGGCTAGCGCTTGTTAATAACATTGTTTGAAGATTCAAACAATGGGTACGTTCAGAAGCACTCAACTGTTGGCATAAAGCAAAAATCAGTTGAGTAGATGAGCAGATGAAAATTTTCAGAACGCTTCGCTGAGTGATTTACAAATCTGACATATCATGATATTCAGGGTGTTTCCTAAACATGTGGCAAAAATTCAGGGGGTTGTTCCTTGGACTATTTTAAGCATGTTTTGTCCTTTGATGATTATTGAAAAATCTCTTTGTTTCGAAGATACAGGGCGAACAACATTTCTCATATTTTTAAAATTAATAGTTTAAATAAAAATGCGTACCGCACTGTGTTTACTAAGTATGTACAATTTATTTTTAAATTTGTTTAACAACATTCCAATTACTAAAAACGGCTAGTTTTTTGACTTAAAATTGATAAGTCCAGATGGTTAAGGAATACAGATTAAGCACGGTTTTCATTTGAATTCGTTTTTTTGGCTAGAGGTGGTCATTTTCAACAGTTTTTGTAGGTTAAGTTAAATTTTCATGTAATTTTTCATAATAAAATGTTATTATCTGAAATTTTGTTTCCCCTGTATCTTCGAAACAAAGAGGTTTTTCAAAAATCATCAAAGGACAAAATATTCTTAGAATAGTCCAAGGAACAATCCCCTGAATTTTTGCCGCATGTTTAGGAAACACCCTGTATAACCTTACTTTTTGATACCCAGTTATTAAGAAACTTTTTGTGATTGTACTTGCAGATTATAAATTGAAGTGTATTGGAATAACCAAAATACTCCTTAATAAACTTCAACTCACAGAACACAACACCTACTAAACTTCAACTAAAAACCCTAAACATAAACAAATCACAAAATAGGTATATGCGCATGTCTCAGCGGTCAGATGAGTTACAAAGCGCAAAGTTTCACCGCTGCCAGAAATCGACATCTGCTGAGAAACATCGATTTGCCAGCGATTTTGCTGAACGCTATCGCTTTCTCAACTTAGTCAACTGTTGCCAACAGTTGAGTGCTTCTGAACGTACCCAATGCCTATAAGTATTGTTCATACAAATGCAATTTTTTATTGCATTTTAATTTTCACAATTTGATCAATGATTTTAACTATCTTGGAAAATTCATATGTATATATATATAATATGATTTCAGACATGCGCATAAATTAACAGTAATGGATTTAAAATGGAATGATAATGGGAATTGGCTCATTACTGCTTCAAGAGATCATCTTCTGAAATTATTTGATTTGAGGAATCTTGCTCAAGAAGTCCAGACCTTCAGGGGGCATAAGAAGGAAGCATCTAGCGTAGCTTGGCATCCAGTTCACGAGGGCCTATTTGCAAGCGGTGGTTCTGATGGATCAATTATGTTCTGGCATGTGGGGTAAGAAGATATTTCAATTCGATGTTAGTTGGACAAAAAAAGCAAGACATATGTTGAACTAAAATAGCCTTCAAAGTTGAGATAAAGTTTCGGATATAGAGAGAGAGAATGTTCTTTATTGTCTAAGACAATAAACTTTGGTCCTTCCGCTCGTGTACATTTGGTTAACCTTTTGTATAATAAAAAACCAAGCATAGTAATAGTAAATTACATAATTATTGTTCATTTATGATTTAGATTTTTTCTCGGTAATTTTCTTCCAGATGTGTTCCTTGTTCCTTCTGGAAATCTTCTCGTTATTTCTGCTGGTGTGTCTTGATGGAAAAGTTGTAGTGTGTCTGGTATTATTTGCAGGCTATAAACTCACTCTAAACACATTAAAAGAATATATAGTCCGTTCACGAAAGGTTGAGCGCATAGTAGGCGTTTGTTTATTTATCTGAAGTTGGCAGTATTTGCTGTCATAACGATGAACAAAGTTAACGTTGCCAAATGTACCCGGCCTCGTCCGACGAGCTTGCGAGTTATCAGACAACTCTGAGCAATATTGACAACATTGCGTATCAATCTGACAAGAAAATAAACAGCATAACCTAAAATCTCAATATACACGGTGGAATATGCCAAATTTCCATAGCCAAACGAAGGCTCAACCTTTCGTGAACGGACTATACATATATTTGCAAAATACCTTTATATATTCGAATTTCAAAATGGATAACAAGGAAAATTATTTGAATATCATCCTCATTTTTTGAAAGGAGAACTCGTTTGCTACTCATCAAAATATATCAGTTCTTGCTGTATCTCGTAATTAAAATATTGAGTTGAAAAAAATTCAAAATTTTTGGAGGTGGGAGTGTGAAATCTGCGTATGTTCTGTGCAGGGTGGGCAAATTCTTTGTCTACCGAAGGGATCTCGGGAACTATAGCAGCTAGAGGAAAACTGATAACACATTTTCAGGCTCTTTTTTCCTGACTAGTCAGTTATGACTGAAAATTGAGAAATTCTCATTTTAACTGATGCTGAATAACTCGCTTGTTTGAATTAGGATTCGAAATCCGTTGTTACTTACATTCTATAGGCACTTTCTAAAGGGTAATTCAAATATAATATGATTGATTTCTTTTAGTCTAGCCATTTTCGATAATTGGGTCGGATTTTCGAATTTTCAAATGTAAAGTATAGTCGAAAGTTCCATCATCTGGTTACATTTTTTACTGCTTTCAAAAATGTCAATATTCACATATGAGTATCACACGAGAAATAAAATTCCTTCAGCTTTTCAGTTCACTGTGGAATTATAAGTAAGCTGGTGTTACCTTAGCAACCGTTTTAATTGCATAGTTCGTGTACTCCACATAATTCTGTGAACTCTTCCTTCTGTGATAGGAATCACCGAATGTCGAAATATAATTTCTGCCGAGCATCGATATGTTTCAATAAAGAATGAAAGACTTTCATGTAATTACTGATGAGAAAATCTATCCCTATTTTCTTTATATTAATGAAAGAAATTCAAAAAATTAGCAATAAGAAAAAATATACCGTCGTTAACTATGATTATCACTTTCATAAAAGTATCCCATTAGTGATAATAAACAGATCGACTATTACTAATTTCAAGAAAAACGTTGACAAATTAACCATAGTTACTTTTAAACATTTGAGTAGCATTTACTCAACAATTGGTTATACCAATCATAGAAGCTCCAAAGATAATAGGCGAATTTTGGCGATGTTACCATAGTTACATACTTGATAGTTAATACACGTATGTTCTGTCAAATCATCACATAGTTACGTGAGTTGACAGAAAATATGTGCATTAACTGTCAAGTATGTAACTATGGTAAGCTGTAGTTACATCGCCAAAATCCGCCTAATGCATAGTATTCAACGGTCGCTATAGTGACGCCAGCCTACTTATAATTCCACAGTAAACTGAAAAGCCGGAAAGGAGTATTTTATTTTTTTCTCATGTGATATTCATGTGAATATTGACATGTGATACATTTTGAAATCAGCAAAAATTTTGTAATCAGATAATGTAACTTTCGACTATAGTTTACATTTGAAAAATCTAAAATCCTACTCATTTCCCGAAAATGGCTAGTCTGAAAAAAATCAATCATATTATATTTGAATTACCCCCAAAAAAATGCCTGTAGAATATAACAACGGATTTCGAATCTGAGTTCAAACAAGCGAGTTATTCAGCATCATTGAAAATGACAATTTCTCAATTTTGATTTATAACTCAGAATCTATGAAAGATTTAATATTCAAATGATTCGGAAAAATCAGTTTTCTTCTAGCTGCTATAGTTCCCAAGATCACTTCGGTAGACAACGAATTTTGCGCACCCGAAACAGTTTCAAGAACATCTCTTTGTATATTTCTTCAGAAATCACGAATGATCTTTCTGTGTGATTTTGGTATTATAAGGAACCCTTTCAATATCATATTGGCCCTAGGGCGATATTTGCAAGTTCCGTTCTATGGAAAGCACAGGTTATACCAAAAATTGGTCCAGTGATCTTATCTTCAATACCAAATAATGATGTGATGACGTATAATATCAAAACGCTTGAGATGTGTTTATTTTAATATTAAAATTTATTTTTCAGCGCAGATAAAGAGGTTGGTGCTATAGAACAGGCACATGACAGCATAGTTTGGACTTTAGCTTGGCATCCTTTGGGTCATATCTTATGTTCAGGTTCTAATGACCATACTAGCAAATTTTGGACAAGGAACCGTCCTGGGGATTTGATGCGTGATAAATATAATCTCAATACACTCCCTGGTGGTATTGCTGGGTTGGAGGATTTAGATATGGCAGGTAATATAACATTACTCTCACTATGAGGAATAGTAACAAGTTCAGGAGGAGCATTTATTTTGTCCGTCGTTTTTTGAGTCTACCATCGTTTGTTATTTCTAGAAAACTTTTTTGGGTTTCTGAAACAGAAACAATCAAACATTTTTAATTAAGATAAAATGCCCCATAAAAAAGTTTCTAGAAATCCCCCCAGATTATATTTCAATCGATTGGGTTTTTAACCAAGAAGTAATTGATTAATTCTCAAACAATGTTGGGCCGTGTCTCCCCCAGAAAATATGAAAAAAAAAGAATCTTTCTACCTTCCTTATCTGCATGGCGATTTCTCTAACCTCATATAGCCCCCACAAAAAAATTCAATTTGCGCCCATGCTGAGGGATATCTCGGTTTGACTCACTGAAGGAGAATCCGCGATCTAAAATGGTTCTGTCCGGCTGGCCGTGAACACAATAACTATCATTGGTCGCAATGTCGAACATCGGTTTACGCATCTGAGATAAGCTTGTCTGGACTATTAACATACCTAAAAGAAAGTCTCATCCCACTCATTTCTTTGATCTCGACGATATCCTCACTAATTGTGATCAAAAGCATATCGATGGCCTAACTGCAATACCCCGTATCTGAAATAAGTGGATTTTTTGCAAAAATCTTTCGAGACAAAAAAACTCGATATTGTAAATTTTTCCAAAAAACTTTCGTTGCCTGTTACTAAGAAATTATATTAATCTTTCTATGTTCAAGAAAAAAATTTTGTCTTCATTCGTTTTTCTGATTTAAATTCGTATTTTGTCTTCCTCCTGTAAAATTCACTTATTTCAGATACGGGGTATTGCAGTTAGGCCATCGATATGTAGATTTGAGTGAACTTCTTGTCTATATTTCTAACTCAGAGTAAAAAATAAACATAGGTGCCCCTACGCGTGAATGTACCGCATTGTAATCAACCAAGCATTAGAGTGAGATAGAAAGCATTTCACTGCCGCAGCACTGTTAAGTAAGCAATAGGTCAGATTTGCATTTCTACAATTTCAGAATATAATGAAAAAATTTTGTAATTTTGCCATATAATTACCCGAATACCCTAAAGCAACAATAAACTGCCACCAAATCAGTAAAATAAGTAAGTTTATGAACGTCAAATCGAAATTAAAATGTAAACACATTGCCCCGCGAAACTAAACACTAACAGACGATGTTGCCAAAGTGACAGAATTGTCTGTAACAGACGCAAGCTGTTGTATCAGAGTCGGGGAGCAGTAGACCAATTATCCCAATACGGAATAAACATACGCCACGAGTTCGCAACGCCGGAATATTGTTCGCGTGCATAAACAGATTCTACTTGTCTGCATAACAAATGCGTGAAGCCATCTCTAGGTTTACTCTTTACTCTGAGATATATAACATTCTCAGGGGCAAATTTTCCTCAATTTGTGCATTTGATTTGTCGGATTTAATTGGAAAATGAGAATATAATACATGGTAATTCATTAATAGAATATGATACTGAAATTTTCTCAATTACATTCTTTATATTCTTTCAGCGATTGAAGAACCATCGTCAGTTATACCTGGAATGGGTCCTGAAGACAAAGTTGACATAACATCACTCATCTCCGATGGTAATGAAATTATTCCCGGTCTCGACCTAGATACAATAGGGGTCTCACTAATGAGGATAAGATCAAACCCAAAAAAGTACCCTTCAGCAAACCTATTCCACGTAATTTTCAGGCTCAATGGAATGAGACTGGTGCTGTCGGTAAGAATGAAGTTTTATATTTTAGCAGAGAAAAACCAATAAGTGAATATAAATCATTTCTTCTTTATCAAGTTTCACCTGCTGCTGCTTTCATTTTCTTTCATAATCGCGTGTTTTACATTTCATTACTTGCGTGATCGATCAATTAGGTTTTGGACGACCGGCACTTTTGATTTTGTGTTGTTATTCCAATGTCAGCGAATAAAAACTAATTGTTTTCAAATATTGTACGCAAAAAAATCGGATTCTCCAAATTTTCGGCCATTGTTATTGCGCGAATACAACAAACACGGTAGACGCAAGCTCACCCACGGACACACAAGACGTACGACGTATAGTCGTTCAAGAAAATTTGAGTGCATAGTAGGCGTTTGTTTATTTATCTGAAGTTGGTAGTATTTGCTGTCATAACGTAAAATAAAGTCAACGTTCCCGACTCGTCAGACGAGCTACCGAGTTATCAGAGCACTCTATGCAATATTGACAACATTGCGTATCAATCTGACAAGAAAATAAACAACATAACCTAAAATTTTAATACACACAGTGGAATATGCCAAATTTCCATGGCCAACCGACGGCTCAACCTTTCGTGAACAGACTATACACATACAGGATTTGTACCTATGTCAGCTTAATACCGTGGACTCCTATTATAGTCTACATGTAGTGTGTGAGGGTTAGCTGCTGCTACAATCAAGGATCTGTTGGAGAGAGCATTGCGAGTGCCGTCTAGCGTCTACGCGTATATTCTGTAATTGTTATAGATCGGAAATGAAAAATGTCTGCTTCAGCCCCTTAGCCTATCCCCTAGCTACGTGCCTGGCTAGTGATGAATGAATTGGTACAATTATGTTTAGAAAGGCCATAAAAATTTAGGGGGCGTGGTTCAACCCTTGCCCCCCCCAAGCACCACCACTGTCCTATGAGCGATATATGACATGTTATATATTTTTGAAACGAGAAATAAAATAGTGATCATTTTTAAGTAAAATTAAATCATTGTTTCCATAAGAAAAAACAAAATTTCGTATAATAAATCAGGAAGAAAATCCATCAGCACAAATTAAATTGAGCCACTGTATCACTATCAAAAAAGTGTTTGTATATTGTATAATGTTTTTGTTAGGAACTGAGATAATTACCAAAATTTAGATTTCCCCAAAAGTAAATTTTGGTTTATAACTCTAAAACAAAAGACGATAGAGCAATGAGGTTGACGGCATTTTGAGTTTCTCGAAAAAAGATGACTGCAATGTGCCATTCATTTTTCTCTATTTCATAAGGTTAAAAAGTTCAGGGATCACCAATTCTGGTCACCGCGTATAGGGTGGGCATATTTCGATGTTATAGCACTACAACTTTTAAACCAGAGGAGATAGACAAAATCTGATACCCACTTCTCGGTCTAGTTTTCTGAGAAACTAACAAGAGTATTATTCATTTTTGGTTATCTTCTTTTGTTTTCGAGTTAAAAGCGAAAATTGGAAAAGTGGCGATATCGAAAAAAATGCCTATCTCCGCTAATACTGATGAAAGAGTTCTGAAATTAAAATATATTACAGGCATTTTTTTTGTGTAGAATCCAGTGACGTGCTCGTCATTTTTGCACCATTTTTAATTACGAAGCTATAACCAGGTTATGTTTTTTTAATGGGAATTCTATATTTTGTGCCATTTTCTGAAAGTTTAATTTTTTCTGCTTTCAAAAATATATACATTGTAAGGTTTTGTATCAACATGAGATATGAGTATAAAAAATGGTCAAAAACCTATTCTCATCTGAGTCCCAATATTTTCTATGGTTTTCTATGGTTGATGGGCACAGAAAAATGGAGCTTCCTATAACAAGAGCAGTCTCCATCCGTCAATCTCATTATTTCTATGCTTTCAACTAATTTCTACAAAATTCCAACATGGATATCTTTCATAATTCTTATATATCCAAATGGATTACGAAATAACGAAAGATCCACATGATCCTCCATTTCAATCGATATAATTAGTTCTAAATAGATGGATGCAGGAGAATATTTTTATTGCTCTCCAGAATAAATACGCACAAGTGTATAGTCCATTCACGAAAGGTTGAGCCGTCGGTAGGCCATGGAAATTTGGCATATTCCACTGTGTATATTGAAATTTTAGGTTATGTTCTTTATTTTCTTGTCAGATTGATACGCAATGTTGCCAATATTGCATAGAGTTGTCTGACAACTCTCAAGCTCATCGGACGAGGCCTGGTACATTCGGCAACGTTGACTTTATTTTACGTTATGACAGCAAATACTGCCAACTTCAGATAAATAAAGAAACGCCTACTATGTGCTCAATCTTTCGTGAACGGACTATAATTCTATTTCAAATCGCATATTAAATAACGCACATAGATATGATTAAAGTCATCAATTTAATTAGAAAAGCAACAAAGGAAAATATTTTCCAATACCTAATGGTGAAATTACAATCCTAGCTTCTATTTGCCCGAATAATTTCCGAAATCACTTCAGTTGGAAGTGAAGTGATTTTGACAAATAGAACATGCTTTTTTCGGACGACAATCAAACAAAACGATAAGGTTTTGAAATCAAGTACCATTGACGCTAGTTCGGAAGGAAAATTCTAAAAGTAATATGAATTATTCATTT
>CM024240.1:57684136-57828014 GCA_013421045.1 Propylea japonica
ATCATCAGTATTAGCGGAGATATGAATTTTTTCGATATTGCCACTTTTCCAATTTTCGCTAATAATTCGAAAACAAAAGAAGTAGCCAAAATGAATACTACTGTTGTTAGTTTCTAAAAAAAGAGATCGAGAAGTGGGTATCAGATTTTGTCTATCTCCTCTGGTTTAAAAGTTGTAGTGCTAAAACATCGAAATATGTCCACCCTGTACCTATAAGAAATATATTTTGGGAAAGGAAACTGAAAGGGAACATTCTGGAGGAATCTTGCGGGAATGGATCATTACAAAAAGTTTCTTCAGAACTTGAGAACTGCAGGTCCAAATGAATTTGGACCTCAGCAAGAATAAGTTACGCCTCCTCACTCACTTCTTAACAGGACAGTCGCCTTTGGATGCATATGATGAGTATTGGCTTGAAAGAAACCGACAAGTGTAGGTTCTGTGCGGAGGAGGAAACTTCTGTTCACTGAGTTTCAGAGTTCAGCTTTGATGGGGGGCACAATTATAATAATAATAATAAATAACATTATACATTTTCCTTAAAAATGTATTATAGAAAAACTATAGCAAATATATAATATGCAATGCTTCGTAATGTAACCCCCTTAACAATTTACAATCTAGCATTAACATATTTCCGCAGTAATTAATTTCACAAATCATAAGTGCGCTCTCTCAAACATATGAATCTCTGTCTCAATTTCATTGAGTGATCATTTTGTAAATGCAGCATCAAATTTTTGTTTTTTGAAAATGATCTACTGCAATTCAGTTCGAGACAACAGCTATTCCAAGAACTATCGTTGCCATAGGATATTGGATCTGCACTTGCTTATGAACTTCTTTAACATGTCGGTTATGATTTGATTGACTGCTAAACACTTTTTCGCAAAATTTACATGTAACAGGCATTTTGATAAAAGAATTGAGCAACATCTTACTTATTTAATAAGCAATTAATCGAGATTCAATTCAAGAAATTCCCGCCGTTTACTTTAAACGGAACGCACAGAATTTATTGATGACCATAGAACAGAACAAGATATGTGTATGATTTTCTTGGGCGATCTATCCTCTCGTGATTTGAGGTATCTACATGTCTGTATACCTTTGAGAAATAGATTAATCGGCCGATTGGTTTGGAAGTTATACTCTCATTTGTCTCACTTAATGTCATTCTGGGGGATAGAGAGTTAAAATATCTGGAAACTAAAGAGGAATTGGCTTTCAACCAGTTAAAATCTGGTTCACTGCTAACAAATTGATAATTAATGATGAAAAAACTAAAGTTATTTCATTCAGCACACAGAGGTCTGTTAAAAGTAAAGATGATAATGTTCAAATCGATGGACTGAATATTAAACTTGAAGAGTCAACAAGATTTTTGGGAGTTTATATAGATCGATCAGATTAGAGGAGGGGCGACAGATCAAAACCGACCTTGCGAGTACCTTGACCTTAAGATTTGTTGTGCATCCCCGCGATGTTTACCAGTCAGGCAGCAAAGTCTCAATGAACTTCACCACCTTTCTGGGGCCACATCCATTACTTGTTAAGGCTTTAGGAACCAGGAGCCAAGATGCCGTAACCGTTTTTGGTGAACAGCTTCACACTCACATAGCAGGTGTCTGGCTGTCTCGTTGGCTTCCTGACAGAAGCGACATGTACTATCGGGCGCATTTCCCATGTTTTTAAGTGATATCTCACGGCACAGTGCCCAGTGAGAGCGCCCGTCAGTTTCCTCAGTTCCAATTTGCTGAGTGAGAGGACTTTCTTGGTCCAGCTCGTCGAGTGAGAGAGAAGTGACCTAGCTTGCCTTTTACCATTGGTCGTACGCCAGGACATAAGCTTTCTTTTGTTCCCAGTCCTTAATAGCCATTGCCTGATGGCTGGCTGGGAAGCCGCAAAACGGTTCTGGTCCAGTGGAGGGGGTTGTCCCCCCTTTCCTGGCCAGTTCGTCTGCCGCTTCATTGCCGTGAATCCCGGAGTGACCAGGCACCCAAAAACCCAGATGAGATCGATACTTGAAGTGGACTTGTCATATTGATTATTTATCAGGAAAGCTCTGTAAAATAGGACATGGCTTTCGTTTATTGTCAAATTATTTAGATTTTAAGACTAAATAATTTGACAATAAACGAATTATAAGACTTTGAAGATATAGTCTAAGAGCCCGTGAACGCCAGACCTTCGTTATTTTATAAAAGCTGAAAATTTGTCTACGCATGCTCTCAACACAGGTAAGAACGATGGACCATTATGAAATTTGGGTTACCCTCTGGCTTTGGCAGGTAAACGGTATTAAAGGGGTGTAAAATACTGATCTAGTTTCGTCATCATTATTTAAGTGTGATTTTTTGATATTACCTTCAGAAAATCATTAAATTAATTCATTAAATTACATATATGTAATTCTATTTACTTTATAGTAAAAAGCTGATTTTTATATATGATACTTGGGTAATAATAAGATAATGTTTCCTCATTAGCCAGACATTTTTGATAGTGCCAACCCTTGCCAGACAAGCTTGTAGTTTAGCTGCAGGTGCGAGCGCGAGACAGTATTTATGAGTGGGTGCGAGTGAGACGGTATGATTATAATGACTTATGCAAATTCATTTTTTGTACAGATTATATAACTAATCATTTAAGTGAATCTCAAAAACATCTGAAGGAAAAACATTCCATGCTACAACTAAATTAAATTGTTAATAGAATAAATTAAAATTTTTAACAATTTTATTTAGTTGTAGCATCGAATGTTTTTCCTTCAGATGTTTTCGGGATTCACTTAAATGATTATTTATAAATCTTTACCAAAAAATGATTTGCATAAGTCATTATAATCATGCCGTCTCACTCGCACCCACTCATAAATACTGTCTCGCGCTCGCACCTGCAGCTAAACTACAAGCTTGTCTGGCAAAGGGTTCGCACTATCAAAATGTCTGGCTAATGAGGAAACTTATCTTATTATTGCCCAAGTATCATATAATTATGTAATGCCAACCCTGGATTCCTTTAGCCAAGATAATCTTATTACAGCTTTTCTAATTCATATACCTATGTTATAACGTGCATAATTGCAACTCATCATTTCTGCTGAGTTTAGACAATATGATTATAAAATGATTGTGAATGCCTCTCTCGAGGAGATTAAGTATCGAGATATTGTACGCTTTGCTTCGCTTATAAAAGTTGATTTTTTAAAAATACGGTTTTTCTCCCTAAAAACATAATTGGCGACGAGGTGATGGGATTGTGCCGGTCTTCGTGAAACGAATACGGACTGTCAGTGTTAACTGTTAAGGTGCAACCAAGAACAAGGAGAGGAATACCAGAAGCCCTGATCGACCGAGTAGCGCCCTTCGACAACTTCAACAAAGAAAAATCAAGAACTTCAGAGGTGAGCAAGAGCAAATCCTTTACTTATTCTCCCAGTTATTTTAACCTGGCCCAAAGTTAAAACCAATTCAAATCCAATTCTTTTTCCCGTACAGTTTTGAGAGTAAAACCTGTATAAGTTTTTCCTAGGTTTCTTTCCAAAAACCGATCAAATAATTCAATTTATTAATATTTTTTTTTCTTTCAATCATACATAATTGATTCAATTATAGATAATTTAATCGATAATTTATCGAAGCTTAATTTGAAAAATAACAAAATGACACAGGATAATAATACTTTCGAGAGAATGAAGCTGATTAGCCTTTTCGCGCAATCAATTGTTCCATTTGACGGAAACCCCGCAAATTTAACAAGATTTTTAAATCATTGTGAAAGATTTTCCAATAAATTCAGATCAAATGATGCATTACTTAATGAAGCAATCATAGATATCATTAAAAGTAAATTAATAGGTACAGCTAGTGAAATAGTGAGCAGCAATGAACGCATCACTTCTAGCTGGACAGATTTAAAAAATTCCTCAAATTGAAATTTGAAGAGAAAATTAGTTTAACTGTATTATTTTGGGATCTCCAGAATGCCCAAAGATTTAGAAATGAAAATGACTTAGAATTCCTAGAAAAAATTGTCGATTTAAAAAACAAATATGATTATCAGGTGGAGTTATCCGAATTGAGTATAGTTGAAAAGGAACAAGAAAAAAATATCGCATCTAGAGTAGCCACTAGAGTTTTACTTTACAACATTAACCCTGAATTACGAACTGCACTGAGAGGTCATGGTATAATGAATTACGATGACATGGTCAATTTTATTAGGCAAGATTTTTATTATTACCAGCAACCTTTTCTTCATTATAAAACACAAGTTTCTCAAAAACCTAACAATTTTCCAAATTCAAACAAACGCCAAACGCAAAACCCAATGCAGTACCCAATACAGAGAAATTTTCCTAATCAATTTCAACCACATTTTAAACCACCACAAAATCAATTTCCTCCACACCTATCCAATTTACGCAACAAAATACCAATCAATTTCCTTCAAAACCTATCCAATTTACACAACGCCCAGTAACTCATCATTTCCCTACCAGACAACAAGTTTTCGGACCTAGTACTTCTAAGGAAGTAGATGTATTCAAACCTAATCCAAATCAAAGAATTTTGACACCACCGGAAAAAATGTCTATACAGACGCGAAATTATCCTCATAAACGCTCGAATTATTCAACACAATATCAGGCAAATCCTCCAAAAAAACCCAAATTTTAATCAAAATAATTATCAGCAAAATTACAATAATCAACCTCCTAATTTCACATTTGAAGAATTGACAAATATTGAACCAGATTGTGAGCCAATAGATGTAGAATATAATGAGTCACAAAATTATCTTGAAATTAACGAAAACTTTGAAGATGAAAACTTAGAGAATTATTCAGATGAAAATTTTCACGAACTAGCCTCGAACAATTTATCGACCTAAATTCTGCTTTAGACAATAAAAATCAATTACCTTACATTGAATTCCAAAATCCTAAGTGCAAACTTCTTATAGATAGCGGATTTCAGTATGTCTAATTGACCCAAAATTTGCTTATAATAACTTTCCCAAAAATATTTTTAAGGAATCAACAACTTTAACTGCATGTATGAAGCAGGAAACTTCTAATGAAAAAGTATTTTACCAGTATTTAGAGAATTCGAAATTGATGATTTTCACCCATTCATACTTTAAAATTTCACAAAAATTACGATGGATTAATAGCAGCAGATTTCTTGAATAAATATGGACTAAATTTAGATTTCAAAAACCAAATTTTAACTAATGAATATTGTAAATTCCATTCCAATATCAAAAAGTTTCCCAAAAACCCTCAAACATTCCAATAGATCTTAGTCATTTAGAATCAAAAATTAGAAACCAACTGACTAAAATTCTCCAGACGAACGAAGATGTTTTACAACTACCTGATCAACCACTCAAATTTTCTAGTAACATTAAACACAAAATTAGAACGACTGACGAAATTCCTGTACACGGTAAAATGTATAATATCCAGAAATTCATAGAGCGGAAGTACAACGACAAATTGAAGACATGTTAGAGAAAAAAATAATTAGACCTAGTATTTCCCCATGGTCCTTTCCCGTTGTCATAGTTCCCAAAAACAGGACAAATCTGGACAAACGAAATGGCGAATTGCCATAGACTATAGAAAACTGAACGACAAAACCATAGACGACAAATATCCCTTACCCCAAATCGACAACATATTAAATAAATTAGGCAACAAAAATACTTTACCACACTTGACTTAGCATCCGGTTTTCACCAGATAGAACTCGACGAAGAATCTATAGAAAAAACGGCCTTTACTGTAGAAAACGGTCATTACGAATTTCTTAGAATGCCTTTTGGACTCAAAAACGCCCCAAAAACTTTCCAGCGGCTAATGAATAATGTTTTAAAAAAGTATATAGGTATAATCTGTTATGTATACATGGACGATGTAGTTATTTTTTCGGATACTGAAGAACAACATTTGGCAGATATCCATACCATCTTAGAAGCACTCAAAATTGATAATTTAAAAATCCAACTTGATAAATGCCATTTTTTTCAAAACTGAAATTGAATTTTTAGGTCACATTATCACACCTCAAGGAATTAAACCAAACCCTAATAAATTGAAAGCTATTACTGACTTTCCAATTCCAAAAACTCAAAGAGAAATTAAATCGTTCCTCGGATTAATAGGTTATTACAGAAAATTCATTCCAAATTTCGCTAAATTAACGAAACCTCTAACATTATGCCTGAGAAAAGATGCAAAAATTAACATTGACGATTTAAATTACATCGAAGCATTTGAAACTTGTAAGCGGAATCTAATGAACGATCCAATATTAAGTTACCCTGACTTTGATAAACCTTTTATTCTCACGACAGACGCATCCGGTTATGCAATAGGATCAGTTCTATCGCAAGGAAATTCTCCGAATGATCTTCCAATTGCATTCGCGAGTAGAACGCTAAATGACGCCGAAACAAGATACAGTACGATAGAAAAGGAACTGTTAGCTATCGTATGGTCATGCAAATATTTCCGACAATATCTCTACGACGCAAATTCACGATTTACACAGACCATAAACCTTTATGTTGGTTATTTTCTTTAAAGGAGCCAAATTCCAGACTAATGAGATGGCGTATTCAGTTAGAAGAATTCGACTACGAAATTAAATACAAGAAAGGTTCGACGAATAACGCAGACGCACTTTCGAGGATTAAAATTGACAAAAATAATATCGAAATTAATGGTATTGAAGATGATTTAGATTCAATTGCAAATCAAATAACTACCGAAGAATTAGACGATTGTTTGAATTTACTTAATGCAAATAACCAGACTGAAACCCCTAGTACTAGTCAAAATGACAATATTATAGATTTCGAAACAGACGACATAACTGTTCACAGTACTTTAGAAAATCCTATTCTCGAATTACCTATTACCGAAAGAAGTTTAAATTCTGCAGCCCTACAAATAATTTTCAAAACGACTCCAAATTATAAAGTAACAAAATCAAAAATTTTGGTGATAAACTTAGATTCAGAGTTTCTATCAACCAAATTGAAAATGATTTCATAAAATTCATCAAGGAATTTATTCAACCCAAAAAAGCATACACCTAGTATTTTGCCTCTCAAGAATTAGAAAAACCACTTATACGAATTCTACAGGAAAAATTCGATTATAAATCTTATGACTTAAAAATTTCCAGAATTTTTCTAGAAGACGTAGAAGACAAAGAAGAACAACTTCTTCGCATACAACAATACCACGAGACCAAAACTATCCATCGCTGATTACGAGAAAATCTTATAAGTCTAAAACGTAAATATTACTGGCCCAACATGGACAAAGACGTTAGGAACTATATAAATTCTTGTGAATTATGTCAGAAAAATAAATACGAACGCACCCCCAATCCAAATTCAATTCAGACCCAACCCTATCGGAACGAAACCATTTACGCACGTTTACTGCGACACGATTAGGTTCAATCAAACGTATTGCCTTAGTATCGTAGACTCATTTTCAAGATTAGGACAATGTTATACATTAATTCAAAAAACAGGAACAGAAATTTTACAAGTTATTAATTTTCTTTAGCCATTACGGAATTCCTAACAAAATTACATGTGATAATGGTCTCGAATTCAAGAACAACGTTATACAAGATTTTTGAAGAGTCCACAAAATCGAAATTCATTACATTACAAACTATAATCCCAATTCCAATGCCATAGTTGAACGATTTCATTCCACATTAATAGAACAATTGAGGACAATTACAGACAAAAATTTGACTTTCCAAAATAGATTATCTCAAGCATTACTCAGTTACAATAATTCAAACCATGCGAGCTTAGAAATGACCCCTATGCAAATAATTAAGGCAGACTTGAACTACTCATTACCTATTGAACAAACACATAATGAACGATTACAAAATTACGTGGAAATTACGTCGAAAATTTGAATGACATAACGAAACATTTGGAACAAAATAGACAAAAAATATTCAACGTTTAGAAAAAACTAATGAAAAACGATCAGCAAAGGAAGACCACCCCTTTAAACAAAAACCCAACCTACATCAAAAATCCTATGACACGAAAATTAGATCCCCCATTCAAAAAAATTGATGCCTGTGAAATAGATAAAATCGAATCCAAGATAAGAAAAACAAGCATATCTACCACAAAAAAAATCATGAAACAGAGAAAAAACTAGTTTCAAAATTTTGTTACAGATCCAAAATGGAATACACTTTCATACTTTTCATACTTCTCGGAATAATAACCTTCTCGATATCCCTCAAATTATCCAAATCCAAAATAGCATACTACCCATTTCACTAGGTAAAGCCTACGTAACTCACAAAAACTTTCAACTTTTATACCATATTGACCTAGCCAAAATCGAACAAATCATAATTAATTATCAAACTGAAATAGACAACTACACAAACTCAAAATTGAATTTCGCACAAACTGCAAATTATCGATATTTAAGACACTCCAACGAAATAAACCTGAATGCATTAGAAGAACTTTTGAACGAAAAAATACGAATCAAAAGAGGATTAATAACTTAGGCGGAAAATTTCAAAATTTCTATTCGGAACGCTCGATTCTGATGACGATGCTTTATATCAAAGTTATTTCAACAGTATCAAAAAATAACGAACAAATATTATTTCGAAATCAAAAACAAATCGCAACTATAGTGAATGACTTGAAAAATAAGTACATCAGTGAATTCCAGAAAATGTCAGAAAATCTTAAATTGTTTCAGATAGTACCTGAACTGCATGAAGTACAACAAATGCACCTTTTGATTTTCGAATTGAAAGACATAAAAAATATCTTAGACGAAATACAAACAGCTGTTAGCTTTGCGAGGTTACATTTATTGCACGAATCAGTTTTACCATATTCCAAATTTCTAGAATTGATCAAAAATGAAAATATTATACCAGTTCATCACCTGAAAGACTATTATCAATTGTGTCACACGAAAGTTATTTTCAAAAACAAATTTTATTATTTCTGATTTCAATTCCATTAGTTCAAAAAGAATATTATGATCTATACAAATTTTACTATCTCCCACAAAATAATGAATCCCTTCCATATACCAATCCTTATTTGCTCTCGCAAGAAGAAAAGCTGAAATGGTCCACCAAACACTGTCATCCAGTGGAAAACGACTACTTATGCGATCAAGACTCACTAGAAAAAATTCCGAAGTGCCTGGAAAATATCCTCACACAACCACACCGAAAATTGCCAGAGAATACGAAAAATTCCAACCCAGGACCTGAAGATCCTAGAAGATGGAAGCATTCTCTCAATTCAAAATGAGAAAATAATCGAAAAATGTCCATTGCAAACGAAACATCATTTCCTTCCTACGATGGCCATTCTACGTACCAAATGTACCATCAGTAACAAAGAAAAGGAAATAGTTCCAACCACAAATATCAGCGAAGAGAGAATCGTCCTTCTATAAACACCACACAAGTTACCCCAGGAATACACAAAAGAAGCACCAGAAGACGACATCCCCGACATCGAATTGGAAGAAACCAACCAGTGGAATCTTCCTCAGACTGCATTTAATTCATTTTTCTCTTCGATAATTCTAATAATTATAATAACTACTTTTTACTTTATTTTCAAGCTTGCTTTATCCAAAAATAATTTATGTAAAAATAAAGCTACACCCATAGGTGATACCTTTAACCAAAATGGGGAGGAATTATGTAATGCCAACCCTGGATTCCTTTAGCCAAGATAATCTTATTACAGCTTTTCTAATTCATATACCTATGTTATAACGTGCATAATTGCAACTCATCATTTCTGCTGAGTTTAGACAATATGATTATAAAATGATTGTGTGTGAATGCCTCTCTCGAGGAGATTAAGTATCGAGATATTGTACGCTTTGCTTCGCTTAATAAAGTTGATTTTTTAAAAATACGGTTTTTCTCCCTAAAAACATAATTATATATAAGAATCAGCTTTTATATTATAACGTAAGTAGAATTACATATAATTTTATGAACATTAAGGGTGTCTGGCAAGGGGTTGCCACTATAGTAAGTGTCTGGCAATAAATGACGTGATTTTTAATGATATTCTGAAGGTAATATCAAAAAATCACACTTTATAATTTGACGAAATTAGATCAGTATTTTCCACCCCTTTAATACCGTTTACCTGCCAAAGCCAGGGTAACCCAAACTTCATAATGGTCCATCGTTCTTACCTCTGTTGGGAGCATGCGTAGACAAGTTTTCAGCTTTTATAAAATAACGAAGGTCTGGCGTTCACGGGCTCTTGCTCTAATAGTAATAATATTATGCAAACTTTGAGTCAGTGTTAAGATATGGTATCATAAATTATGCTGGGATGCTAGTTCAGAGGTGCAAAAAATATTTGTCATACAAAAGAGAATTTTGGGATTATTGTCTGAATTAGGAGTTCTCGATTCATGTAGAGGAGTGTTTAAAAAAATGGTATCTTGACAGTTTATGGTATTTATTTGTATAAATGCCTAATTTATTTTTTCAGAAACATGGTGATACATATGTTGGACCACAAATATGGGACGAGAACTCTACATTTCAATTACCCTGAGCATATGTTGACACTAACAGAAAAACATCCTTCATACATGTGCATTAAAGTATTTAATAGGTTACCTAATGAAATCAAGAGAATTAATCATATTAAATCATTTAAACAGAAAGTAAAAGAAATGCTCATTAAATTAGAACCCTACTCTTTGTTAGAGTATTTTGATGTTCAGTAGGGGTGGTATTCTAGTTGCAGTTTATGTTGATTTAGTTGTGTGTGTAGCAGAGTGTACTTGTGCTGTACATGCTTCGAAATAAAGACTCTTATCTATCTATATTGGAAAAACGATACATTTAATTATAACATGATTACTTCAGGAAAAAATGACAAAATTTGAAATGTTCAGGGTATAAGTTCCTTCAATTCCTTTGAATATAACTTAGAATCTAGGCCAAAACAGTGAGAATGACATACAGATGTGGAAGAAACGGATGGAAACAGGGGAGTTTCAGTGTTAAATTCAAGAAGGCTCGGGCTCCAGTGGAACAGTGGAAGAATCGAACCTCAGAGCATTGCGATATTGAATAAGCGGCTGGTCTGTTGGAATGAGATCGGAGCATTGGTTACAGCAAACGCTACGGTCGGCAACGACACAGGTACACGCGTCTTGCGATTGACCACCGAAAAACCAGCGTTTGCTGTAACCAATGCTCCGATCTTACCCTTATCAGAGCTTTCGGATTGCCATTCCAACAGACCAGCCGCTTATTCAATATCGCATCGCTCTGAGGTTTCGATTCTTCCACTGTTCCACTGGAGCCCGAGCCTTCTTGAATTTAACACTGAAACTCCCCTGTTTCCATCCGTTTCTTCCACATCTGTATAGTGACTCGAATTGAAAAGTAAATAACGAGAAATGAGATACATCATTATTCTACTCAGACTTCAACAATATTATGAAACGAATAATTCTTTGGAGATACAGTAGTGGGCATAAGGTGAGGCATTGTACCTAAGCTTAAAAGTCAAAAGTTAGAAAAATTGCAAATTTATCTATTATCCAAAATCCTCGAAGGCGCAGTCGTCTTAGCATACTCGTATTACTCGTGAACATGTCAGTCGACCCCTCACGCTCTTGGTAGTGGATGCTTCTTATTTACAATACTAGCTGACCCGTGCCCACTCCGTTGGGCATAATGTTAATAACCTCTTTTTAGTACATAGTGTTATGTTTTGATTTCTAACTGCCAAAAGGAGGTTTATACGCAGGTACAGTTTGTATTTGCATGCTAATACAAAATTGGAAAGTAACTCTGTCCTAAAAAAAACATTTGAGGGATTTGCGATAAACGAATTCCAGGAGGACCAAGTCGCGGGTATAGTTAGTTAGGTAATGGTAATTTTAATTGTTCAAAACTTCTCTGTAAACTATATTGGATATAATGTTATCATTTGGTAGCAAAATATATTGTCTGTCAGGAGTTCTAACCCGAGATAAGCCAACATGTAACTGCCAATGGGAAAAACAAGGCTTTCTCAGGTCAAGGCCCACCAGAGAGAAAATGTGTCACCTTGGGACTCGTTAATAGTGAGGGCAAAAGAGATCTTCACTGGAAACTGTAGCCTTTTAAACGGTATGGGTAAATCAGTGGGAATTATGGGAATCCGCGGAATATAGGCCAGTTGTCCCACTGCTGGCCCTGTGATAATGGTCGCCACGATTATACTGTCCCGTAACTGTTTTGTAAGCAGCATTTTCTCATTACACATGCTGGGGGGGCTCAAGTTTCTTAATAGCATGATAGGAATGCCAACTTTCGTGAGGAAGTAAGCTGGAAGGGTTCAAAGAATTTAAAAATTCTTGGGGATAATGCACTGTATCCTCAACACTACACACCTTATCAATAGACTTATAGTGTTTGACCTGACCAGGAATTTTCTCTGAAATGAGTTTATTTGTTTCATTCACTGTATCGTTTCTGGGTGACAATATTGCCCTAGAACAAAGCCAATGATAATCTCTCTCCAATAAATTTTCAAGACCGGTATATATTGCATCAGTAAGATGTTTCAACCTGTGCAATATGTATCCTAATGTCCCGTCAAGTTTTTAAGTCCTTGCTGTTGGTGTTAGAAGAGACAATTTTTTCTTCGCTAAGATTGAGTAGTTTACGCGGAAAGTCGTCATCGTCGTTGTCGCTCAAATGGGCTCTCATGTTTGTTCGTAAATTGAGAGATGCAACCGAACTCCGTAAGTGAGATGATTTTAAGCATGCTCTGATGATATCGGCTCGTGTTTGCCGAAAATCACCCGCAAAAATAAAAGTAACGCCACCCATTACAGCATCAGAGCTTCTGATGTCTTTGATAGTACATTCGTCCCATATAATTAAAGATGTTTCTCGTAAAAGTTTCCTGAGTTGCCCATTTTTACGTATGGAACAAACTGACTGTTGCTCTAGTAAGACTGTCAGAGGTAGCTTAAAGGTGGAGTGTGCTGTTTTCCCATCATTTAACAGAGTAGCGGCAATCCCCAAAGAGGCAACAGCTAGTCCATTTCTCCTGGATCATCTTACATTTGCCAATACCAAATTTGCAAGAAACTTTTTGCCAGTGCCTTCCGGGGCGTCAAGAAAGAAAGTTAAACCTCTTTTATTAAGCACACAGTGAATTTTGAGCATCAAAAGCTTGTTTCTGGCCCTTAACTAGTTTCGGTACATTTTCATTAATAAAAACTGACAACTCATATAATATAATATAATATATATAATTAGACATAGTTTTCTTTTTGTCATGTGGGGGTAAATTTTCTTCATTGTTATCTTTCTCTTTATTGAGATGATTATTTAGTCAATGTATCCTTTGATGTATTGGTTATATTTGCTTAGTTGGTAAAGGAATAAGGGGATATGCAGTCATTTTCATCGACGGTGCATGATAGGAATGGTAGGGTATAATACAGTTAGATTGTGTGGGTTTTCTATTAGTTTCAAGAGAAGAGCTATTTAACCGAGAGAGATAATCAGATCGAAAGAGTTTATAGTATTCGATATTGCATATTCTAGGGTGAACTTCATTCTAAAGTTAGAGTTTATCGTTTAGAGAATTTTTCAATTTCTCTTTTTGTCCCTTCCCAAATGCATAAAATGTCATCGACATATCGTTTTCATGCAATTATATTGAATTTGAAAGGCAATTTCATTGATTAACATAAAACTCGGCTTTATGACCACTGGCTGTGAACCCATGGGTGGGTCGTCTTTCATTGTACAGGGTCTTCATAAATGATTGTATTCATTAGATCTATGGAACTGGAAGGCGAGCTGTGAAGGGTTTGGCCAGAACAGCTCTGTAAGGGAGCACAATAGACCTTAAGGTCGCAGTGAACTGCAACCCCTCTTTAAACTGAACTAAATGATTGTAACATCGTAGGTTGCCTTGGAAATATTTTATCTTATGGTTTTTTATGGACAGTCTATAAATTTATAATTCCAGTCACACGATCCAATTTATTTCGGAATGGCAAGCCTAAATTCGCAGTATCAGTAGTTTAAAGCATAGTTTACATCAGAATATACATATTTAAAATAGTCCAATGCCAACTGCCCTGTTAAAATCATTTATAGAGACCTTGTATATAAATATTGTTGTCGACCATGAAGCGTTCTGTGAATAAAGTACTTAGTTTCATGATATAATTATATGAAACGTGTATTCTGAATGCACTCATGAACTGATCATTCTTGAGAGCTCGTTCTACTTAAACTAGTGCATATCATTTTGCCCAAAAATCTGTAATTCTCGAATTTCGAGCCGAAAATGCTCTCAAACGATAGGGTTCGACTCCCTGATGACGAATCCGTGTTCAAATCCGATTCTGTCTGTGGGGGTGTCCTTAGCACGATAATTTACTAGGGAAATTTCCTAGAGACTTGAGTTTTTCAAGGTGAGTTCTGTTCCCAAATGCCTCGGTTAAGTTCGTTAACCGGCAAAACCGTACAGGGTGTTCCAAATTTTTGTTCCTCAATATTTCAGGCAAAACGGAACCAATCGGCTACATGCAAGCCCCTCATTATAAGCCTCATGCGAAATTTTGTGGCCGTATTGTACACAGAACCGTAAAAAATTCAATTGAAATATTGAAAAGGAGAAACTTCATATCTTCATAAATAGTATATTATATTATAAGGATTAAAAGTGCATCTTTTTTTTACGAGCAATATTTGCAGTTGCGAGGCGCAGCCGAGCGAATGCAAAATTGCGAGTTAAAATAGGCACTTTTAATCCGAATAATATATACTATTTTTTCTCCAACCAAGTCAAAATTACAATAAAATTGGTTTTAGTGAAAAATCGTTCATAATTTGGTTATGAATTTGAACACAGAATCATGACAGTGATTGTCAAGTAGACTTCAAATGCATTTACAAGGATTAAAAGTACCGTTTTTAATCCTAGGATTAAAAGTGTTGCTAAGTAACGAGTGAATTTTTGTACGGTAAGAAAATCTATGACTTTTGCACCTGAAAAGAGTACAAAAATGTCAACATTTTTTGATGGTTGGAGAAAAATAATATTATCCCATTCGAGAGAAATATAGTTTTTGAATGAAGATTCATATACTGAATGTTCAAGCAACATTGTGTGGCCATAGTGTTAACAGAACCATAGAACATTCAATTGGAATATTGAAAAAAATAATCTTTATATTTCCATAACAGAATATCCGATTAAAGTAAAATTTTTTTTGCGCATGAAGACTGACATACTGAATTTCATTCAAATTTTTGTGGTCATAATGTCAACAAAATCATGGAAAATTCAATTGGAATATTGAAAAGAAGAATCTTCATATTTCCATTATCCGATTCGAGTCAAATTTTTTTTCTGAATGAAGACTGATATACAGAATGTTCATTCATGAATATGTAAGTTTAAGTCTGATTCGAATGATTTTTTTTCAGTTGTAGGTATGTTTATTCTCAATAAATCACCAGTTTTGAATTTCAAGAAAACTCGGCTTGAGTAATTTTTACAGGGTGAAAAGAAATCTGTTTTTTTACCCTAACTTTAGAACCACTCCTGGTATGTTCCAGTTGTTGCATCGTGTGATTTCCTATTTTATCAATAAGACACATCTTTTCTTGACAATATAATTATTCATTCATAACAATAGCTCAATTTTTGTTAAAGATACAGGGTTTTCAGTAAAACATTGAATTTCGCTAAGGCTACAACAGTATTTCAACAAATAATACCTAAAATATTGACTTAATGAAAATAAACCGAAAACTAAGTCAAAAATATAACGCCCAGATGCGGATAACAAGTGCAATAATTCGTCTCGGTATATCCTCATTCAGGTTTTGAATCAATTAGAGCATCACTGAGCTGCTGCAATTTTCAGTAGTGGTACGCGAGAACGAATTTTCCTTTCAAGAGCATCCAAACATGCCCAATTGGGTTCAAATCTGGTTTTAGAGCAGGCCTGAATAACATGACGCGCGAAAACTTTCCTTGTTTTATGTTTTCACTCAGTTTATTTTCATAACGTTCGGATTCAAGGTTGAATCTGTGAAAGTGCTTTCATAGCCATAGCGAAATTGTGGAGTTTGATGTTGCTCTGAAAACCTTGTATCTTTAACAAAAATTGAGCTATTGTTATAAATGAAGAATTAAATTGCCAAGCGAAGATTTGTCTTGATGATGAAATAAGAAATTACACGGTGAAACAACTGGAACACACCAGGAGTGGTTTTAAATGTGAAAAAACCGATTTTGTTTAACCCTGTATCAAATGACGTACGCCGAGTTTTCTTGAAATTTAAAACTGATGGTTGATTAAGGATGAACATACCTACAATTGAAAAACAAATCAATCGAATCGGACTTTAACTAACATATTTATGAATTAACAAACTTCATCGAGTGAATCGATTATTTTGCCGGTGACTGTATTTATATTTCAGATATTTCATATTCTGAATAATTCTCAGAATATAATTCCGATTCTGATGAGATTCTGCATTTATATATTCGGTATCAATCTCAAGTCCCATTTGAAGTTTTGAGGTAATAGTCTTATTGCTCCACCAATAAACGCTCCTTCTCAGGGCTTTTCTTATTTCTTCCATCTCCGGTCTGATCCAAGGCCTTGTCAACACGTCGCCGTAGGCAGAATCATCTCCTCCATGTTCTCGAGCAGAAGACAGCCATCCGAGGGATCCCGTCGATGCGCACCTTCGCGTATCCTGCTCATTCCTCTCATCGATCCTGCTGTTCCTGCACCGGCGCCAGAGTGCAGTCCGACCAGTCCGTCGAAAACGGCCGCACCGAAAGGCTGCGTCTGGTTGAGACAAGACTGTTTTCAGGTTGCAACAGCTCACCCCAAGGAAAATGCAAATTCGTTAAAGTACACGTTCGTTTTCCGAATTGTGACGATGTTCGCCAACCGAAATCCTGGATGGGAAGTTTGTTGAGGAGAGTGAGAGTGATGTGAATAACAACGCGAAGTTTAGTGAAAATAATCAACAGGAAGTTGATCTTGATCCGAGTGATACTGAAGGATTGATAAAACCAAATCAAGGTCAAGATAGTCGGAGCAGAAATTGGAAAAGGCTAGTATCAGTATCAAGCAGGACCTTGATGGTGCAGACATTGAAAAACAGGTGGTCGAAGATTCGGAGCTGATAACAAGAAGAGAGCAAGTTGATAGAAAATGTCAACCGTCTTCATTGCGAAGGAAACGATAATTATATCGTCGATTATGAGGAGGATGAACATGATGACTTGAAAGCTAAAGGTAAAACTTGTGATTCCATTCAACAAATGACAATAAATCTATATTTCCGAATGCAGCAATTAGTTTGAAACAAAAGTAAAATTTTTTTTCATAATAGTTCTTTCTTTTTCAATGGCCAGACTATTATTGCTTCAAATTTCTCCTTTGGGAAGCAAAACCCCTTCTAATTATTTTTTTCGCAATCGGAATCATTTGATGGAACTGAATTGACTTTCATAAAAGGTTTTTTGAGAAGTCGCCGATATTGATGTGTAGATAGAAGCTTTCACGGAATTGTTCAGATTATGGTAAAAAGAATTCAAATTTTATCATATTAACGACTGCTCTCATATTACTCATTTCAAGTAGAACTTCCTCTGAAAACTCGAACTCTAAGAGTTCGGAAGTTATTCTGCTTACACACACCCATAAGGTTACACACACTTATACTTATTCGAAAAAATAACAGCTTTGACGATGTAGAGCGAACGTACAAAATACTTTGAAATATTTTTGTAATGTCTTCGCATTGTATATTACTTCTTCATCGTCTGCCTGCGATTTTGTGAGCTCAAGATTTTTACGATTAAATTCAAGTTCAAGGTGAAATACAATTGGATCTAGTTATGGTTAGAATGACGAAGATCATATGAATTATTTGAGGAAACCATTGATAATAACTTTCGCGTTCCAGTACGTACTCTATTGAAACCAGGTTTGATACATCGTATTGAATTTTCTGTTTCATAATCAAATTTATATTTGAATGAGAAATAAACATTGAATAGTATTCGAAACGAAGCTAATATATATATGCATTTTGACAAGTTACCTTATATTCCACTGAAGCTTGGTATCTCGAAGTGAGCCGTTTTCTGAGCTCGTCAGATATTCTCAATCCCATAAAGTTATTGGATATAAAAAATTTGATGGGTTGCTGAAATCACTCCTGAACTAGGTATGGTTATTTATCGATTGGATAACTCGTGACTCCATGGTATAATTAGTTCACGCATTGCTTTATAGATGTCTCTGCTTCTACTACAATATACAGGGAGCCCCGGGACGAATGCGAAAAAGGGATACCATAAATCAAGGACATTAAGAAGGACTCGCATCAAGAGGTTTTAATCGCTTGAGAGCCTTCGTTTGTTATATACAGGGTGATATTCATCTTATGGATGAAGTTTCATAGTTCAATAACTTTTGTACTAATCCCGCGAATGATTTCGAATTTGGAAGTTTTGTCATCTTTCACGATTGCCATCTTTCAATATTTCTGAAATTGAATAATATAATTTAGATCCCGACTAGAAAAATTTTAGACTTTCTATTTTCGTTAATTTTGAATCACCCTGTACAAGGTGGGCAGAATTCGTTGTCTACTAAAGTTATCTCGAGAATCTCGAGTTTGAAGAAAACAGATAACACATTTTCGGGCTTCTTTCTCCTGACTAATCTTAATATAAAAACAGATCCGGCCTATTTTTCATGGATTTTGAGTTATGAATGAATATTGAGAAATTTGAAGTTTGAACGCGTATTCAAAATCAGTTGTTAGACTCTACAGGCACATTTTTCTCGACATTTTCAAGGGCGATTCAAATATAATATGATTGATTTTTTTGGTCCAGCCATTTTCAAGAAATGAGTAGGATTTTCTATTTTTTAAATGTAATGTATAGTTGAAAATTTCATCATCTGCTTACAAAATTTTCGCTGATTTAAGAAATGTATCACATGTCGGTAGGTATTCATAAGAAAAAATATAATACTTTCAACGTCCTCTCTATTCACTTTTGAATTATAAGTGGGCTGACGTTACCATAGTCTGTCTAATATACTACTACTACTACTACAGAAATTCAATCTTTTCATGTAGTCACCTGGTTCTTAAGTGTGGACGTTCTCATGAATTTTACATTTCTTCAAAATACGATTTACTGAATTTCTGCATAAATTCGAATATTTTTCTTTCATAATGTTACACCAATTTTGAAAATGTCAAGAAATCCCAATAAGATATAAAGGAGCAAAGAGAAAAATTTATGTTACAAAATAGCGGTAGACACTTTTGAAGAGCACCGAAAAATGATGATTTCAGTTATATAATTTGTTTTAAAAATCGATTTTTTAACATCCATTCATATATCATATAGCTAAGAATTAAACAAATCGTCATTCGTGAAATTCGGATTTTAATATGGAAAAAAATTCGTAAAAAGTTTTTTTGCATAAATCTCAGAAATGGCACTAAATAGATAGCCAAAAACTTGGCTGAATCGAGGGTTGAATTATTGCCATTCAATGTCTAATCCGCGGTCAAATCGATATTCCTAATATGAATCGAAAAGTGTATAATAAATGATGTATAATCGTTCGCAATCATCCGAAATCTTTCGCACTCATCCGAATTCACCCGCAATCAACCGAAATCACCCAAAATCTTCCAAAATCTTCCAAAATCATCCGAAATATTCCGAAATCATCAAGTGAATACTTGACCTCTTGGCAGTATTCAATGCCATCATAAAAAAAGGATTATAATTTGAAAAGCAGAAATAATCACGATCACAGTATTCGAAACAAAATTTGAAACACCTCGTGACGACGAGATTAAAATGGTGCAGGAATATTACCTCAACATTTTTTATAGGAACTTGAGCTTCATGCTGAGTATATGAATGCAAAATCTCAGTACGGCCGGAATTATATTCTGGAAATAATCCAGAAAAATGTAAAAAATCGATAATTGAAAAAAAAATAAACTCTATATTTCTAATGATGCGATCCTCTTGAAATTTTGTATGAACATTTACTACCTATGTCAATCTCCATTTACCAAATACAGGGTGTCCCGAAAACAATGGATAAGCCTGCAACTATGATAGACACTGTCGTGGTCTAACTTATTCCAAATTTTGACTTTAATGAAAATTCCACGGTTTCGGAGATATTCATGGTTTTCGTATTTTTAAAAAATTTCCAAGTGCGATTAGTTTTTCTAGTGCCATTTCTACAAATGGAGAGGTATATCGATATGGTTTTTTTAATTTCACATGAGATAGTTCAACTATCGGAAACAAAGACTTAAATTAATTAGTGTAAAAAGTTAGACACTCGTGAATTACAAAGAAAAATTTAAAACTAAATGAAATTTCTTTCAAGTTTGATGAGCTACAGTGTAAAAAAATTGTAGGACGCCCCTGGTAGACATCATCTTAAAAACTTGCTCAGCTATTGCAGATTCCAAAAAGGTATCATAAGCCTAGGCATTCTGTAGTTTTTCATTCTCGTAACTACTTGATTACCAAATAGTCGAAAAATTTCGAAAAACTGTTTTTGTTGTAATTGTTATTCTGAGCTCATGTGATTTGTTTAACCTTATGGTTATTGTGCAATAGCAACATTATGAATCTTTCAAATAACTTTAATACTATTATCAAATTACTATTCATTGGAAATGAATAAAGAATGCAAAATGAAACACCTCTGAGGGTATTTTGCATTCAGGTGATTTCTCACTCTTACTGCGTAATGAGCTGTGTTATTATTGTTCTATGCAACCAGAGTTTCATTTTTTATGAATAAATTTAAACTATGCATGACTGAACTCATTATTTGATTTCGAAATCTTTATTAATTTTCAATGAATAAGTAATTGGTACTAATTCGTTTTATTTTTTCCATCGAATAGTAATTTGGTAATAATTCGTTTTATTTTATTTGTAATGAATATTCCACATACCTCTATTGTAGCAACACAGGGTATTTTTAAGTTGATATTTTTCTTTTAACACTGTACAGATGGTAAGAAAATAAGAAATATTGTCAAATACAATTAGTTCCGGTAAGGTTTTCGAGATACAGGGTGTTGAATGCAAATAATGCCATATTTCTATTCAACCAGAGAAACGATACGCTACTGCTTTTTTCAAAATGAAAATAATTTTCGTAATTTTCCACTATATTCCAACAAAAATGGCCTCCTGACTTTAACACATGAGCTCAGAATAACGATTACAACAAAGACAGTTTTTCGAAATTTTTCGACTACCTATTTGGTAATCAAGTAGTTACGAGAATGAAAAACTACAGAATGCCTAGGCTTATGATACCTTCTTGGAATCTGCAATAACTGAGCAAGTTTTTAGGATGATGTCTACCAGGGGTGTCCTACATTTTTTTTAAACTGTAGCTCATCAAACTTGAAGGAAATTTCATTTAGTTTTCAATTTTTCTTTGTAATTCACGAGTTTCTAACTTTTTACACTAGTTTGATGAATTCAAGTCTTTGTTTCCGATAGCTGAACTATTCCATGTGAAATTAAAAAAAAACCATATCGAAATACCTCTTCATTTGTATAAATGGCACTAGAAAAACTAATCACACTTGAAAATTTTCTAAAAATAAGAAAACCATAAATATCTCGGAAACCGTCGAATTTTCATTAAGGTCAAAATTTAGAATAAGTTAGATCTCGACAGTGTCTATCTATAGTTGCAGGCTTATCCATTGTTTTCAGGACACCCTGTATATTTCACTTAAATCGTTATCCTGTTATGGCGCGGTTGAAATTATTTCCACAAAATTTTGTATGAGTCTTATTATGAGTAACTTGCATGTAGCAGAAAAATTTCATAACGATTGGTTTTATTTTATCTGAGATATTGAGGAACAGAAACATTAAATGACCATATTTTATGCAACACCTTGTACGATTAGGCTATTTAACGAACTTAACCGCGGCATTTGGGAACCGAACTCAGAAAATCTCAAGTCTCTAGAACAATCCCTCCGAATGTTATCGTGCCTACGGCAGAATTGAATTTGTCCACAGATTCGACATCAGGAAGTCGAACCCCATCGTTTGAGAACATTTTTGGTTCAACATTCGAAAATTACAGACATTTGGGCAAACCGAAATAGAACTCGTTCAAGTAGAATTAGCGCTCAAAAATTAATGAGCCCAATAAATTCAAATAGTGAGTGGGAAAATTTCCATTAAAGAAATTACAAACGGAGTGTAATGTAATTCTATATGTATAATGAACAATTCTCTTGAATTGACTGAAAACTAATTGAACCGTTCATATAATCAAAGCTTTGTTCAGTATATATAAATTTTCAGAATATAAAATAAAATAATAAGTATACATATGGATTAAAAAATTGAAATGAATTCAAACTGAGTACAACACTCTGCGGGCACTAGTTCCATTTCTGGAAGACCCAGTCTTTCGAAGCAGAGAAACATTTACACTTTATGAACTGAAACTTTTATACAGGGTGAATCCTGTTGAACTGTACATACTTCACACAGAGATAGAAGGACACTTTGCTGGTTTCAAAAAGACCCCACATGAAAGGTCTCAAACGATTCGTTTGACTTATACAGGGTGATTTCCAGTTTTGGGTCATATCTTCAAAATGCTCTATTGGACGAACGAATAATCACAAATTCATCAACTTTGGTACGTAGGAGGACTATATCAATCTTCATACAGCTGAGTTAACAGATTATCAGTTTCCAGGACCGGACTCTATTTTTCTGATATTATCGAGATTTATGGAAAAAACACCCTGTAGATGAAAAAGTCAATAAACCTGTCATGACAGTTCAAACTACACTGAAAACTCTTCAATGAAGATTAATAAAATCACGTGGCACACCTACAAATTTAGAGAAAAAAAATATTGAATATACGTACTCGGAGATAAATTTTTAGGACGGCCTAATTCACATGGAAAACCATACCCAAAAGTTGAAGACAGGAGAATATTATCAGTTTAAATCCACTCGATATTCAAATATTCCAATATTCAGGTTATTTTCGTCAGTTTCCAGGACTGGACTCTATTTTTCTGATAATATCGGAATTTATGAAGGAAATCACCCTGTAGATGAAAAAGTCAATAAATCGTCATGGCAGTTCAAATTTCACTAAATACTCTTCAATAAAGAGTAATAAAATCATGTGACACACCTACAGATTCAGAGAAAAAAAATTGAATATGGGTACTCGGAGATAATTTTTTTTGTACGGCCTAATTCACAACTAAAACATACCCAAATGTATCAAAAGTTGAATATTTATGGTTAAGATTTTCTACGCATTCAAGTACATATTCCAATATTCAGGGACGGACTCCCATTTCAGATTGGGTTTATCAATAGATGATAGGTCGAAAGATTCGCCCTGAATATGGAACACCCCAAAAGACTGTTACGGGAGACGGAACAACATTGAATAACCTACAAAAAATTTTCATGAAATCGCGAGACACAAAGGGATTAAAAAAAAATTGAATAATAGTACTCAGAGATACTAGGACTATACCGAAATGCATGAAAAGTCGAATATTATCAGGTTATATCCACTCCCCATGAAAGTATTCCATAATCCCTGGATTTCGGTATAGTTCTCCTACTAAACTTCTGCCGCCCAAAAAAATTATCTCTGAGTACGATTATTCAATTTTTTTTAAATCCATTTGTGTCTCGCGATTTCATGAATATTTCTTGTAGGTTATTTCAAGTTGTTCCGTCTCCCGTAACAGTTTTTTGGGGTGTTCCATATTCAGGGCGAATTTTTCGACCTATCATCTATTGATAAACCCAATCTGAAATGGGAGTCCGTCCCTGAATATTGGAATACTTGAATGCGTAGAAGATCTTAACCATTAATATTCAACTTTTGCTATATTTGGGTATTTTTTCTTGTGAATTAGGCCGTACAAAAAAAATTATCTCCGAGTACCCATATTCAATTTTTTTTCTCTGAATCTGTAGGTGTGTCACGTGATTTTATTACTCTTTATTGAAGAGTATTTAGTGAAATTTGAACTGCCATGACAGGTTTATTGACTTTTTCATCTACAGGGTGATTTTCTTTATTAATTCCGATAAGGTAATTCCGGGTTAGATGCCCCACCGGTACAGATGCCCCGATCAGCATAACTTCGGACCTAATCGTTAGTTGACGCCACGTGCATGGTCGTTGTTTACTTGTTCTTCGTTTTGCGAAAGTCATAGGAAATAATAACACAAAATATTTTTAATCCCGAAATATTCAAGAAAAACAGGAAACTGTTGGTCACTTGCTCCTATGATCTAATTTAGGTGTGAACATATCACAGTGGAAAATATATATCTTTCAACGTTTAATGCAATACTATTGCATTTTCGTATGAAAGGGTCCATTGGTTCATTGTAGGTTAGAAAATAGTAGAGGAATTCTTCATGGGTCAATTTTGATATACTGGGGCATCTATCCCGTAAAAAAAGGATAGATGGCCTGAAATAATACGGGATAGACGCCCTAGATTCATTTGTATATTTTGCAAATGTTGATGATATATCTGATGAGTCTCGCCCTTGCTGTTTAATTGAGGGAATATTTCTTAATGAATGAATAATAAAATTTCGGATAATATGTCCCAACTTTAAAACTCATATGAAGTCAGCGCCGAACTGGTTCCTTGTACGAAAGGGTACAATGGTACTCCACCCAACAAAAAACTCCTTCAAAATAGCTGAAAGTTATAAGCCTGGTACAAGTTCTCCTAAAATCGATCAGAAAATGAAACTTTGACAAAGCGAAACCCAAAATAAAAAAAATATATTATAGAAGAACATTTTTCGTTCTCGGAAGATGGAATCCCATTCATATAAAAAGGTACCTAAAAATTCACCATCTACAAGTTGTGCTAAAGGATCAGAATCAGCTGGGAAAATTGATATCACAACGAACAAGGCAGATTGGTCAAAATGTTTGGGTTGTGACTAGTGGTTCCACGAGACGTTTACAATGGTTATAACTGCGTCACATGTGGACGTGCAAAATTAAGGGCTGTAAATCTTGACCGCCATAAAAAAAATTTTCATGATCTGAGGTTTGGCTAATCCTTCTTCTTAAGATTAAGATAAAAAAACTAATGAAAGTTTCTGCTCTTCTTTTATAAAGCGCTTTCCTTGAGTGGGGCGGCTCACCCAAACTACAGAGGCAACTCTCCCTTACTCTCGGGAGAGATGGCCAAAAAAGTTGTTTTTATTTTTACCTTTTTTTAGAAGGAACATAAGAATTTTAAGTTTTTGAACAAACATAATTGTGTCTGAATAAATATCTCATGTTTTCAGCATCTGTTTTATCATTTTAAATTATAATTGCATTTTTAATCATAGTTTTTCGTTAGGTTGGGCATCTAACCCGGATTTACCTTAATATCAGAAAATAGAGTCCGGCCCTGGAAACCAGGGCCGTATCTAGGTGTTACTGCGCCTGTGGCAAGATTCTCTTCAGCATCCCCAAATTGGCGTAGATTTTTTTCATCCCTTATACAGGGTGTCCCATTACTCGACGTCAACCCGGAACCGGGTGAAAGGGCAAGTAATGCTGGTTGTCAGAAAAATAATATAAAATATCTAAGTTGCATGATTTTAAAATAATGCGCATTTAAAAAAACACGCAAAATTCCACACCCTGTGACAATCTTTTCGCTCCTGTTGCCACAAATATCAACTTTTTCCAACTTTTTTCTTTGCTGTGTAACCTTGAATAATGCTTGTCTAAACTGTAATCAAAATTTTGATACCAGCTGATCTAGGTTTCATAAAAATAGGGCTTACTTCTCAGAAAAAAAATTCGAAATAAATAATTGCCTAGTTTCAACTTTTGAAAAAACATGCCAAACCTACGTAGTACATTTTTTTTTCAATACAGTCAGTTGAAACTAGGCAATTATTTATTTCGAATTTTTTTCTGAGAAGTAAGCCCTATTTTTATGAAACCTAGATCAGCTGGTATCAAAATTTTGATTACAGTTTAGACAAGCATTATTCAAGGTTACACAGCAAAGAAAAAAGTTGGAAAAAGTTGATATTTGTGGCAACAGGAGCGAAAAGATTGTCACAGGGTGTGGAATTTTGCGTGTTTTTTTAAATGCGCATTATTTTAAAATCATGCAACTTAGATATTTTATATTATTTCTCTGACAACCAGCATTACTTGCCCTTTCACCCGGTTCCGGGTTGACGTCGAGTAATGGGACACCCTGTATATATCCTATGGGTTTTTTCCTATTTGAAGTTATTATCAATATTGTAGAATAGAAAATTCTCTACAAATTTTGTTTGAAAAGAATTTCGATAAGGTGGACCGTTTTCGAGATAGAGAGCGGAGAGCATCACTTCAGGTCAACCGGCGCCTCCGGTCGAAAACACGCAACATACAGTTGATGAACTATAGATAAATCAATTATTATGAATATTTGTCAATTTTAACTATATATTATATTTCATCATTTTTTTCCTAACCTATCCACCTTTTATTCAGTATCAATTTATTTAACAACACTTACCTGCCCATGTAATTGCAGAATTGTTAATGAAAATATAAGAATTCTGTTTGAATTTTAACCTAATTAAAAGTAATAACTTGTAACATGATGAAAAAAAACAAATAAATTATAGATTAATTTTTTTATTAAAAAATATCATTCAATACATTTATTTTTATTGAAAGTAAAAAAAATGTAATAAAGGGTGCCAAACTACAATTTATAATTTTAATCATCTTCTTCCACTTCATCGTCGTCTTCTGGCTGCTGGTAAATTTCAAACTGGTCTTCATTATCGTCTTCAACGACATTTGTCTCAAGTTCTTCCATGATTTCGGGGACAAAGGTTCCATCTTCGTCAATGTCGCTCTGATATGGAAGGGCTCATTACATTGTCCACTAGCTAAAGAGCATTGCAAACCCGCTTTCCTGCATCCGCATCGCGAACCACAACAACTCTTGCAGTTGCAGAAAATTGTATTTAGCAAATCTTCTGGAGTAGGTGGTAAAATTGTCATATAAGGTTTGAGTACCACTCTCTAATAATCTTTGGGCCGAACAAATTTGTTCCCCAAATGCTGCAGCTTATTCATCCAAATTTGCCAGTTTCTCAAAAAATTTAAAAATGATTTTTTCCCTTTTCATTAACAATTCTGTAATTACATGGGCAGGTAAGTGTTAAATAAATCGATACTGGATAAAAGGTGGATAGTTTAGTAAAAAAATATTATAATATAATATAATAGTTAATAAAAATTGACAAATATTCATAATGCTCGTTTTCGACCGGAGGCGTAGGTTGACCTGAATTGATGCTGTAACCGCGCGCTCTCTGCCCTCTATCTAAAAAACGGTCCACCTTATCGAAATTTTTTTCAAACAAAATTTGGTGTATAATTTTATATTCTACAATATTGATAATAACCACAAATAAAAAAAAAATCCATAGGAAATAAAATATTTACAAAAAAGCGCAAAAAACCGATTTTTGTGACCTTCGACCTCAAAATTTAATAGTTGCTCACACCCTACCCTATGTAGGGTTTGAGACAACTTTTAGGGTGTCAATATAAAAGTATTTACAGATTTACAGCTTAGTATCTCGAATTCCGAGGTGAATTCTTAATTTGACTGGACTATACGGTAGGGAATCTAGACTAGCCCTTTTCGGCTTGCCAGCGGACGCATCTATGTACACGTGGTCAGTTTTCACATCCTACCTGGCGGAGTCGCGACATCACTCCTTACGCAAAAAAATATTTTTGGCGTATACATGAAAACCGTGACATTTTACCCCAAAATTTGGTTGGCGCTTCTATATTTTATTCTTTGATTTTTTGGCGCTCAAATTTTTTTTTCATTCGATATTTTTTGGCGCCCCAGCGGACCTTGCGCCTGTGGCGGGGGCCACTTGGCCACACCCTAGATACGGCCCTGTCAGGGAGGACTCTCATCAAGAGGTTTTAATCATTTGATGGCTGAAATTTCAAAGTTGAATTACTTTTGAACTATTGGACCGAATGATTTCAAATTTGCAAGTTTTGTTACCCTTTATTATTGCCATCTTTCAATATCTCAGAAATTCATTAAATCAGATCCGGACTAGAAAAATTTCAGACTTTCTCTATTTCCGTGAATATTGGAACACCTGTAGGTGAACACTATGTTTTTATTTCATTTTCGTAACCACAAAGAATCAATAAATGAGAAAAATACAAAATCTCTGCTTGGCACGGTCATACAGGGTGATCAAGAAGTGAGCAAAAAACATTACCGCATAAGTGAAATTTCAAAGTTCAATAACTCTTGAATTATTGGACCGAATTATTTCAAATTTGGGGGTTTTGTCACCCTTTACGATTGCCATCTTTCAATATTTTAGAAATTGAATAAATCAGATCCGGACTAGCAAAATTTTGGGCTTTTTCTATTTTCATGAATATTGAGACACACCGTACGTGAACATTATGTTTTTTTCATTTTCGTAACCGCAAACAATCAGTTAATGAGAAAATTCAAATTCTCTGCTTGGCACGGTCATACAGGGTGATCAAGAAGTGAGCAAAAAACATTACCTGATGAGTGAAATTTCAAACTTCGATAACTCTTGAATGCCACCCCAAGATTTGAAAATTTTTCTCATTAATTCATTCTTTATGGCTACTAAAATGAAAAAAAAACATAATGATCACGTACAGGGTGATACACTATCAACAAAATTTCAGAATGTCTGAAATTTTTCTAGTCCGGATCTGATTTATTCAATTTCAGAAATGTTGAAAGATGGCAACCACAAAGGCTGACAAAACTTTCAAATTTGTTATAATTAGGCCGAATAATTTAAGAGTTATCGAAGTTTGAAATGTCACTCATGAGGTAATGTTTTTTGCTCACTTCTTGATCACCCTGTATGACCGTGCCAAGCAGAGATTTTGTATTTTCCTCATTGATTGATTCTTTGTAGTTACGAAAATGAAATGAAAACATAGTGGTCACCTACAGGGTGTTCCAATATTCATGAACATAGAAAAAATCCAAAATTTTCCTAGTCCGGATCTGATTTATTTAATTTCTGTAATATTGAGAGATGGCGATCGTGAAGGGTGACAAAACTTCTGAATTTGAAATAATTCGGTCGAATAGTTTTAGAGTTATTGAACTTTGAAATTTCAGCCATAAGATGAATATCACCCTGTATATCCCAAACGAAGGCCCTCAAACGATTAAAACCTCTTGTTGCGAGTCCTCCTTGATGTCCTTGATTCATGGTTTCAGTTTGTCGTATTATTCCTGGGACACCCTGTATAAATGCAAAAACTCAGCACGATCGGAATAATATTCTGGAAATTCTACGAACACTGAAATATGTAAAAACTTGACAATTGAACTAATTAAATTATATAGTTCTGATGATGCGATCATCTTGAAATTTTGCAAGGAAATTCGGTATACTTATCAATCTCCATATACAAAATGACTCGAATCGGCTATCTCGTTATGGAAATATGAATATTCCAATTGAATTTTTTATGGTTTAGATGATGCGATGTTCTGGAAATTTGCTTGAACGTTCAGTATATCAATCTTTATTACAGAATAAATTTCACCAGAATCGGATATCTTGTAATGGAAACATTAAGTTTTTTCTGTTCCATATTCCAATTGAATTTTTCATGGTTCTGCTAACACTATGGCCACAAAATTTCGCATCGGGCTCATTATTAGCATCTTGTTGCATGTGGCCGCAAAAGTTCATTTCGATTGATTCCGTTTTGTCTGATATATTGAGAACTAAAAATTTTGACGGGCCAAATTTTATGGAACACCCTACGATTTGGCTAGTTAACGAACCTAACCGAGCCATTTCAAGTCTCTAGGACAATCCCTCCGAAAGTTATTGTGTTAACGGACGGCCGGACGGCCCCACGGGCAGAATTTAATTTGACCACGAATTCGTCATCAGGAAGTCTAACCCTATCATTTAAAATCATTTTCATTCATTTGGGCCAAACGATATAGGACTCGTTCAAGTACAACAAGCGCTCAAAAAAGTGTTTATTTTGACCTCAGGAATTACGGTTAAGATAAATTAATTAATTAAATTTAACCACATCTGTACTCATTCAATATATAATTACGACTTACGACTTTTTGTTCATTACAGGTGCAAGGATTTCTGTTAGTTTGACAGCCAGACTGGAAGAACTTTACCAAGCGTAGAAGCCACTGAACTCGACCAACACTTTTTCTCCATCTCAGTGCCAAAATGGGAACGGACAGTGAAAGACCAAAACACAACCCAGACTCGGAAAACCTGAAATCACTACTCAAAAGATCAGGTAGAAACACAGACAAGCAGAAAAATAGGGTCGTGTTCAATGAGAACAAGAACGAATTTTTTGATGCCGATTACATCATTTTGATTCGCGAAGAATGTGACTATGATGATGAGGATGAAGACAGCGTGTGTACCTGTAATCAGCACGAAATGGTTCGACTCATGTGTTGTGAGATGAACTGCAATTGTAGCGTTTACGAGGGGTTCGACCCAACCCCCAAAGTCCGAAATTTGCCCCACCTCTGCAGTTTATAGACTCTATAACTTTAAGCCCACCGGAGGGATACAAAGATATGGAACTAGAAGAACAGAAACTTTTTGCTCTTCAGCAGATGACGAAGAGGGGACAACAGATACATGCTGTTTGTAGAGAATGTAGTGTCACACATGACAACAACTGTGATGATGGTGAGTGACCTACTGTATTTCATTGCTAATTTGATTTTTATTCGAACACTATTCAATAAGATACAAAGATATGTCTATGGTGACGAAGAATTTATATGTGCACACTTATTTCACTCATTCTGTTGTATAGTCCGTTCACGAAAGGTTGCGCGCATAGTAGGCGTTTGTTTAGTTACCTGAAGTTGGCAGTATTTGCTGTCATAAAGTAAAATAAAGTCAACGTTGCCGAACGTACCCGGCCTTGTCCGACGAGCTTGCGAGTTATTAGAGAACTCCATGCGATATTGACAACATTGCGTATCAATCTGACAAGAAAATAAACAACAAAACCTAAAATTTTAATATACACAGTGGAATATGTCAAATTGTAATGAGCAACTGACGGCTCAACCTTTCGTGAACGGACTGTATAGCTAGCTATTATATTATTGGTCTACCAAAATATTTTTGGCATATTTCTAGCTTTTTTATGTCAGTTAGGTTTTCGACATGGACCTATTATACTAACTGGACGTCGAACTTCCTTACTGTCACGTAGAAAAAAGTGAGGCAAATGGCCGCCATTTGCAGTTTGGGGTGAAACCACAAACATTTTGATGTTTTATGCCATCTGTGCTCGAATTTTTATTGAAACAGACGTTCCTTTGAAAGAAGTGATGAAAAACGAACTCTGTATATTAGTGTTCTGTAAATTCTGACATTACGATCTACATTATATCAAATAATACATATTTCAGATTCGTGTGATAAGTTATTAAAGTAATGTACCATTATGATGATTACACAATATGGCTCCCTCAAACACGGTGTAATGTCGGTAATCCTAATATTTCAATTCGTTGAAAATTGACACCTCTCAAATCCAAACCAAACAGCAAATGGCCGCCGTTTGCTTCAAAATTTGTGACAGGTTCGCCATCTAGTTAGTATTATAAATGTATGTTTTCGATCATTCATTCAATAGAAACACTTCCGCGCATTCAATAGTTCAATAACGGTAAAATTTCGGATAACATATTATCGGACCAAATTTATCAGTAATGATTTGAAAAATACCGTCCTTCAAAATCCTATAAAAAGTTCTAGACATAAGACATGATCAAAAAATTATTGTAAATACTTATCAAAACGAAATTTCAATCACAATGAGAGAACATAATCATTCGACAAGAGCTGGAGTAAATAACTTTGAGAAGCCTAGAGTAGATGAAAAAATAGGACAAAGGCACTGTACATATTTGGCATCAAGACTTCATATACATAATTATACCGGAACAAATGAGAGTAATAAAAAAATAAATTCAACAAGGAAATAAGAAAAATGGCCGAACTCGAATACAAATTACAATAAACTCTTCTTACGTAGGGGGTGAGATATTTCAAATACGGGGTCTTTATAAATGATTGTAACATCGTAGGTTGCTTTGGAAATTTTTTATCTTATCGTTTCTTATGCAAATTCTTCAAATTTATAATTCCAGTCACATTTTTGAATTTGTTTCGGAATGACAAGCCTAAACTCACAGTATCGTTTGTTTAAATTTAAGTTAAGAAGAGAATATTAATATTTATAATAGTTCAACGCCAACTGCGCAGTTATAATCATTTATAGAGACACTGTACAAAATAGCATAGGAAGACCAGCTATTGAAATTATAAATCTATGGTTTCATGTATTTTCCTTAGTAACAATTAATGAAACGCACACAAATTGTAAACTAATTTTTCAATGAAAAAATTAAGGAAGCCCTGAGCAGGTGTTTTTGAGCGCTCGTTCATTGGTGGAGCAATGATGCTATTATCTCAAAATTTTGTATAGGACTTGAGATTAATGCTAAGTTTATGAATGTAAAATCTCAACACGATCAGAATTATATTCTAGAATATAATAATTTCAAAGAATGAAATATGTATGTAAAAACCAATAAAAAAAAATTATGATTCTGATGATGCCATCCTCTTGAAATTTTGCATGAACATTAAGTAGGTATATCAATCTTCTTTCACAAAATGAATTTCATTCGAATCGGATATCTATCTCGTTATGGAAATATGAAGTTTGTTCTTTTCAATATTCCAATTCATGTATTCTATGCTTCTGTTAACACTTTGGTCACATGAAGTTCAATACGAGCATCTTGCATGTGGCCGCAAAAATTTCATTTCGATTGGTATTGTTTTGTCTGAGATGTTGTGTAACAAAAATTTGAATGACCTTAACTGATGAAACACCCTAGCGAACTTAACCGCGGCATTTGAGAACCTAACTCATCCTGAAAATCTCAAGTTTCTAGGACAATCCCTTCGAAAGTTATCGTGCTTATGGCCGGACGGCCTCAAGGACCGAATTGAATTTGACCACGTATTCGTCATCAGTGAGTCGAACCCTAACGTTTGAGACCATTTTAGGCTCAAAATCAGAAAATTTGTGTAATAAGATATATCACTCGTTTAGGTAGAACGAGCGCTCAAAAGGATGACCCATTTTCTCTCCTCCTTCTGATGCATACCTGATTCTGCACTTGATACGTGGTATGAACCTTCGTACATAAGTGGGAGGAAATTGCAGTTCCTTAACCCTTAACATAAGATAATTATAATATGATACCGAGTCAATTCTCATCATTTATGATTGAATTCATCTCAAAATATCAGATATTCTCATTTCAATCAATGTCTTGTTCCTGCTATGAACTAACAGTTCTTTAGTAGAGCCTTATCTTTAGTATATCATATCTACCCTATATCTATGGTACTGATTTCATGATCAACTCTTTTGTGTCAGCATTAAACATATAATAAGGTACCTCCAATTGAAACAAATTTGAAACCATAACATTTTATTTTCACAAAAATATATTCTTATTTGTGGTATATAACAAACGGCTCAAAATACTAACATATTATGTCATTCATTCATTTCTTGAATTGTATTATCGTATCCCATATGAAGATAGCACTTTCGACTCCACTGAGTATAACCATTAGAATGTTTGGGTTAGAGTTATGACGATGTCCATGTCCGACAAACAGACCAAGTAGAGAAACAAGGAACATCCATAGGTAAACAATACATCCCACTATGCAAAAATACTTTTCCAGGTATTTATGATCAGAATCGAATATCATCGTCAGTATGAACCCAAGGGGCACTATCCAGTATCCTGCGCATACGTAGGCGAAATTATAATCTGTGAAGTAGTACATGGGATAGAGTGCATATATGATGAATATAACAAGACCGATAATGAACTCGATCACTTTCAACCACCATACCAACTGCTTCGCACATGAACTTATATTTCCCATAGTCTGATTTTTCGGCTACTCTTCGAGCTAGAACTCAAAAAAGAAATGCTATCAATACGGTTTTGTTGACAACTAAAATAGTAACGTCAAACTTTTAATTGTCATACGTTCCCCAGCGCACTCTTATGGTTTACATATAGACTGCCGCAAGTTTTTCATTCAACCGGTTATTTAATGTTGCAATTTCTTCCTATCGGCGAAATAATATTATGTTTGGAGATAAATTTCCATGTGCCTGAAAAGTTCTCGGGAACTGTCGATCCACGTCTTCAGCAATTTTCATTATGTTTAAACTCTATGCATTCAATGGACAGAAAATTCTCGGAAAGTAGAAGAGAATTTTTGCACAATTTACGAGGAATTGGAAGAAAGTTCTCGCATAATTAATGAGAAAATGAATTAAATTTTCGGAAAATGGAGGAAAACTTAAAATACACTAACAAAATGAACCATAAATTGGGAGATAAGCTGATGTCTATGGAAAATTAGTTATGAAACAATGTCTCTTATACAGTATTCGTTTTGAGGAGTTTCGTGCTCCTGAGTTGTTCCAGTACTTGTGTGCAGCCAATGGCAAGCCGTATTTCGAGCTTTTGAGTTACTCAGGAGCACGAAACTCTTCAAAACGAATGGACTGGATGACAAAGTCATAAATATGAAGAGATGTGCCGAAGCGTTCTGCTTAGTGCTCGTAAAAGCACTCGAAGCACTTTTATGCTCGTGAGCACCAGATTGAACCGGTCCTTAGTGCTTGGTGCTTCGAGAAGTTTTTGGTAGGGCTTAGTGCTTAGTAATCTGTAAAGTGCTAGTGAACTAAATTTGGAATAATTGGAACAGAAGAGGAACTGAAATATTTATTATGCATTCGGTTTCGATTCAATGGATACAAAAATAACTTTTTCTTGCATAAAATCGCGAGTACCTATCACAAAAAAACGATCTCGCCGTATGCTATGGACTTTCTACAACATGCCTTTATGTTTCATTATTTTGACAATGACATACTTCGGAGCTAATCTCGTCGTCCTCATTCAAAGCAAATACAAGGGAGTGGTATCAAACAGAGCATCCATGGATAGCTATTTCGCCCTAGTGGTGCTCATCAGAATGGAAATTAGCTCTGCATGATACGAGGCATTCTAGGATCTATAAAACGAAATGGCACGTTGTCTCAGGTATTATATCGATGCTTAATTACACTTTGTAAACGATAAGTGCAATTATAGTCTAATTCAAATTGAGCATTTATGTACTAAAGAAGTTCTTTTATACTTGTTCATGTTTCAAATATCTTTAGGAGCAGATATTGACTATAATATTGAGTGGAAATAAGTGTTGAATAGGTATAAGGAGAAGGTGTGAAATACTTTCATGATTGTCTATGTCTATGTTCTAGATGTCAGAAATGTCAATGTCACAACCAAGACCTTGTATTTTTACGAATTAACATTTTTATATTGATTAATTTTGGAAAATAAATTGTTATAAAGTGAAGTGAAGAATATTGAAATCTTGAACACGAATTGAAATATTATGAAAACAATCATCATGAAAGTCCGAATTGTGAAATTAACCGCTCGAACAACTGGATTGATTTTTACGTTCTCCTTCAGGCGAGAGTTCCCAATCCGACGAGGGCGAAAGGTCGCACTCAGATCAAGATGACTCAGGGAAGAAAGAAAAGACTGATCAGAGCCAACAAACAACCCCAACTACACCTGATAACTGTAGAGGTGAGTAACAGAAACTATTACATCTGCTACTAAGTTTTGGCAAACAGCGAAAAAACTGGTTTTTACACACAGTGTCGCCAAGTGAAATGTAAACGATTTTTTCTTATTTTAAATTGGGCTTCAATGATATTATGTGAATGTATATCTTTGGTTATATTGCGCCGTCGGCGTCGCGTCGTTGAGAAGAAACGTCAAAATAAATGCACAGAATATATAGTCCGCTCACGAAAGGTTGAGCCGTCGGTTGGCCATGAAAATTTGGCATATTCCAATGTGTATATTAAAATTTTAGGTTAGGTTTATTTTTATGTCAGATTGATACGCAATGTTGTCAATATAACATAGAGTTTTCTGATTACTCGAAAGCTCGTCGGACGAGGCCGGGTACATTCGGCAACGTTGACTTTATTTTACGTTATGACAGCAAATACTGCCAACTTCAAATAAACAAACAAACGCCTACTATGAGCTCAACCTTTCGTGAACGGACTATAACTATTCTATGCCAAAGTCGGATTTGTCCAACTAAAAAAAATAGTTATTATTACTATGGCCACAAAAATTTGCATGGGGTTCATTATGAGTATCTTGCATGTGTCCGCAAAATTTTGTTTCGATTGGTTTCGTTTCGTCTGAGATATTGAGGAACGAAAATTTTGAATTGCCATATTTTAGGGAACGTTTTGTACGATTTGTCTGGTTAACGAACTTAACCGAGGCATTTAGGAAACGAAGTCATCCTGAAAATTTCAAGTCTCTAGGACTTTCCATTCGAAGATCATTTTCGGCTCAAAAATTCTAAAATTACAGACATTTGGACGTTTAAGGAGATCGAGCCCTCAAACGAGTGCACAAAAAAGCCAAATATCCTCTGTAGAGTCGTTCAATGTGAGCAAATTTCTTTCTGATTTTGAGCCAGGAATGGTTTCAAACGACTCGGTTGGGTATAAAATGATGATGTCTGTATATCAAACTTCGTACATAAAATGAATTTTATTCGAATCGGATATCTTGTTTTGGAAATAAATAGATTCTTCTTTTCAATATTCCAATTGAATTTTCTATGGTTCTGTTAACACTATGACCACAAAATTTTGCATGCGGCTTATTTTGAGCATCTTGCGTGTGGCGCAGAATGTCATTTCGATTGATTTTGTTTTGTCTGAGATATTGAAAAATAAAAATTTTGAATGGCCATATTTTATGGAACGATTTGACTGGTTAACGAAGTCAACCGCGACGTTTGGAAACCGAACTCACCCTGAAAATATCAGATCTCAAATCACTCGAGAGTTATCGTGCTAACGGCCCCACGGACAGAATTGAATTTGACCACGGATTCGTCATCGGGGAGTCGAACCTCATCGTTTGAGACCATTTTCGGCACAAAATTCGAAAACAACAGACATTTGGGCAAAACGATATAGCACTCGTTAAAGTAGAACGAGCGCTCAAAAGGAACTCAAATCTGGCACTTCAATTACTAACCCACTTTTTGCGCAGCCTTCGGTAGTCATTAAAACAGTACAAAATCAATACAAAAAACCACAACAACAACTAAAACAAAGTTGATATCCCAACTTAAAAGCACACAGTTGCATAATATATGAAGCACATAATGTTATCAAGTCTTTGATGAATGGCACTGGTTTTTTTCGGAATCGCCCATATCTTTTTTGCATATACTCATATTATATTAACCCCGTGATCGACACGTGGGGTGTGATGAACATCAGAAAATACCTTGCAACTTTTCAAAATTATCGTTTCGATGTCGGAGAACTCCAATAGCTTTCAAATTAACATAATATGTTAATTAATATTATCAAATCAGTAATCGTTTGACCTGTGTTTGAATTGAAGATGTCAAAAAGCGATTGGGGTATCTTAAACCCCACGTGTCTCTCAACGTACCTAAAAATCGTGCGCATACAAAAAATATTGAAATGAGTACTCTGTTTAGATTATTCGATTAAAATGGGGAATATGAACGTGAAATGTCTTGTTTTCAGTCCTTATAAGATAAAATGAGAAGTGATGACGAAACTAATACTTGCAATGACATTGATGAAGATACAGAAATTCTAGAAGAAAATAAAGGCGATTGCGAAAATAATTTGTTTGAAGATTGTTCAAGCATTTTGACGTAATAAGTGTTGAATGGATCACATCAGGTTAGATTGAATATTCATTCATTCCACTCTTTTACCCATGTCCTTGGCCGTCTGGCCATCTAGACAGAAACATTTCAACATTGACTTTCATTCACATCTTACATACCACTCTATACAATTTTTATTTATGACATACCAGGACATACACAAACATCCATACCCGCACCAGGATTAGATTGAACAGTAAACCGATTGGTGCACTGAATCTCGCCGTTTCCACAAAAACATTTTTCTGTTAGGTAAAATCTTGTTTTTATTTTTTTGTTGGAATAAAGACCTTTATTATTATCATTATAAATATTGCTGTGTATAGGCCCTTTCTATTTGAAGCCGCATCACTTCCAAACTGATGAAAAATCAGTTGATGCGCGTTCTATTTGACAATGTTGTGATTTGAGGCGAATTTTGGCGATGTAACTACAGCTTACCATAGTTACATGAATTAACAGTTAAAACACGTATTTTCTGTCAAATCTATAACCATAGTTAGATAGTAAGATGTAACCACAGCTCGCCAAAATTCGCCTTTTGAACTGATGCGCATCACTTCGAACTGATGTTGCTTTCTGACAAAATCAGTTTAATTTCCCCAATCACTTCAGTTCATCATAACAATAACATTACCTAAAATTTCGGTGAAAGTTTACAATTTACTTCTAAACATAACAGAAATTGAATTATTATCCTCGGTTTGCATTCCTAGTATGAATAATTCATATTACTTTTAGAATTTCCTTCCGAACTGTCGTCGATATTCCTATTTAGTACTCTGATTTCAAACCTTATCGTTTTGTTGATTATCATCCGAAAAAGGCATGTTCTATTTGTCAAAATCACTTCACTTCCAACTGAAGTGATTTCGAAAATTATTCAGGCAAATAGAAAGCTGGGTGTAATAAAATTTGTTCGACTTGAAGTCAATCCACACATTTCAGTGACGTGACGCATAGACTATCATAGACTATCCGTACTCACGTTTGGCACCAAGCGCGTATAGCGCTATGCCATTGGCCCGACGCACTCGAACTGAGAAACCAATCACACTTTGAATGCGAAACGATGTATAATAGCGTAATTCAATTGAAGTTCGGTATTATTTATCATTTTATTCCATGGACCTATAATACTAAATCATTATAAATCTATGTTTTATTCATCTAATATTGAAGTGTATGTTGAAAATGTATTGAATGTAAGTGTATTGAATGAATTGAAAGTGGGATTATTCCAATATCGGTTCCAAGTGATGAATGAATCTTTACTGGTAATATAGGAAATTTCTATTCTGCAGCATCCAAATGGAATAGGTACCTACTTTTGAGATTGAGAGTTATAAAGAAAGAACTTTTCAATTTTGCAGCAATGAAATGAAAACGTCTAGTTTGAATTGGGTACAATCATTTCGTACTTTTTCTAAACATAAAAATTCCACCAATTCAATCACTTTCCATAAAAATCCAATATACAATCTTTAGTAGTATGGTGGGTTGGTTGGGTTGCAGTTCAGACTAAAAACATCTCTACCTAATTGAAAAATGAATTGGAGATGAAAATAGGTAATCATAATAAAGTCATTTAATCAACTGTTATATCACGCGCGAGCGGAGCGAGGGCATTAATACCTATAGTTCGATTTATTTTTATTCTTTCCTTTATTGAACCTCTATATTAAATGTGTAGGTACAAATTTTTGTTTTCTAAAAGTTGAATTCCCGAAAAATGTGTTCAGTTTATATTGTCACACAATGGAATTAATGTGGGTAGGTACCAAGACATCTTGTGTTTCATAAAAGTAGTACCTATATTTCTGTTCCGAACTATAGCAGATGAGAATTTCGAATTTTGACGAAAACATTCGGTGTTCGCAAGTTTTGTTTTGATTTTTTACTATTTCTGACACTCTCTTAAATTCTTCAATAATATTATCATTTGATGTCAATAACACCATCTTCTCTTGAAATCCTCTCAAATTACATTTAATGATGATAGATATCATTTGAGGATTACAGAGATTCATGAAAAAGTTATTTTTGAGTATAGATAGGTAGGTATTCCAATAATATGTATTCTAGATTTTTCGAGTAAGGAAAAAAAAGTGCAAGTTGGTAACGATATTTTATTTATTTTTTCAGTGGGATGATCCATGTTTAATCGCATTAGGCTGATCACTTTTCACATTTTGTGAGAGATTGTGTTTTTTTTTCTGCCTTTTTTTGGGAGGTTCTCCACTTGCTGGACGGCCAGTGGGTCTTCTTTTACTGCCTCTCGTAATACCTACTTTTCTTCTACTTCATGCAGTTGGTTGCACTCTGATATTCGAATTTGGCCTGTAGCGTTGGCCACATGCACTTCCAGCGGTGCACAAAAAAATTTCCCAACCAGTGCTTGTCCTTACTTGCTTCAGACGTTGGCAAAATTTCTTTATGGTAGTAGTGCTGGTACCAAATTCGCTATTTTTGGCGAGCAATAAATCTACCAAATTCTGAAAGTTCTGGTCTTCAGCACTCGTCCCAGCTTCTGTCACGACTTCCTCTTCTTTATTGATGTCCTCATTTTTGGGGCCCAATTTATCTGATAGATTCATACTGATGTTGTTTGAGCTCTGGTTGAAATCTTCAGTCACATTTGCCACATTATTATTGATTTCCTCATCAGTCATGAGGACTGAATTATTTGGATCATTCACGCTGTCGATTGCGATGTCATCAATGTCACTGCTTTGTGATGCATGTGAAGTGACGGTGAATTGCTCATAAAATGACAATGGCTGGGTATTATTGCCAAAGGCAAGTTTAGCCATCGAAAGACGTGCTTCCGGGGAGGCTGCCGGAGCGTTGGCACAACTGGCTCCGAAGAAATGCAGGATAGCTGTTTGATGTTTACAGAATCTCCCTAGCCTGCCAACATCACAACTACAGAATCCTGCTTCAATATCAACATCATAGGAAGTTCCATCATTCGAACTATTCGGAACTTCATAAAGAAAACAAGATTTTTTTTGAATATCTGATTTCCGAAGATATTCAATTTTCGTCAATTGTTTTTTCAGGAACAAACGATTGGAATAGATCGGGAACTCTATTCCAGATATCAAGATAACGTTTTCACCATTCATTTCTATAGTTCCTTCGGTATGAATATATAGTCCGTTCACGAAAGGTTGAGCCGTCGGTTGGCCATGGAAATTTGGCATATTCCACTGTGTATACTAAAATTTTAGTTTATGTTATTGTTGGAGAACTGTAGATAAATTACAATTCTCCAACAGTGTATTTATGGTTGCATACCCTAAAATTAATCAAGATGTCGGTGTTCATGCTGAGAAGAAGAAGATACGTGAAAATGTAGCGCTTGAGTATCTATGACCAAAAAACCTAACCTAAGAAACAATGTATGTAAGCTTCCTTCTTGAATAAACATCGAACCGAGTAAGTTGTGCTTAATTCAAATAACCCACGTGTACTGTTCTGAATATTCCATGATAGAGAATATTTTACGTGCACAATAGTCCAAGCTAGAGACTACTTTTCAAACAGTTATTGTTTTTCTACATTGTGTATCAATAAAGAAAAGTGCTAGACCTATTAATTGGTCTCCCAAGTGTTGAGGAAAAACACAAAATTTCCCCATCAGTTATTTATTTTCTTGTCAAATTGATACGCAATGTTGTCAATATTGCATAGAATTCTCTGATAACTGGCAAGCTCGTCGAACGAGGACGGGCACATTCGGCAACGTTGAATTTATTTTACGTTATGACACCAAATACTGCCAACTTCAGATAAATAAAGAAACGCCTACTATGTGCTCAACCTTTCGTGAACGGACTATACAAAAATTGCATTTGAAAAATGTCAGTTTTTGACGTTTATAACGCGATTCGATTAATGTCAAGACTCGTGATAACTATTGTCAATTTTTAAATTACATATTTATTCGAATCAGATTGCAAATGCAAAAATACACAATTCTGAAGATTTTAAGAGTTTGTCTGAAGAAGGTGTCTGATATAGCCACCGAAACGTTACAATATCCTTTCAATTTGTTTCATTTTTCAGTTTTACTGTTAGGCAACAATTTTTTCAAGACCAATTTGCTCCTGACAAATAAGTGCAAAGATTCTCACAGGAGCACTTCACCTTAATCAAACATTTTTTAATTATTTATGTTTCAGAGACTGGGAGTGAAAACCTATAAAGTTTTCAAGAAATACAGAATCCTCCCAGAATATATTTAAATCGATATATATTTAATCGAATTTTACTGAAAGAGTCGTAGATAAAGTACCCATATAGTATTCAACTTACGGCGTTTCATAAGACGTTCTCGAAGAAGAAATTTTAATGCATATTCGAGATTTCGGATTATCATTTTAGAGTTAACTTAAAATTGTAAAAAATTTACAAGCGGAATCTACTTCCGATTTTACCGGAAACGAATGTAACTTCATTATTTCAAATACAACACGCTGTATATTCATACAGAATCGATGTATGATATGCGCAACCACTCAAGCGATTGTTGACTTATGATTGACCAATTCTTTGAAAAAAAAGATTGTCAAAAATAATTGTCTTGCTCAGTTGCAGGAACGTCCGTTAAAATTTAAAGGTCCATTAAACCCTTAATCCTCCATTAGTTCCTTGTAATAATGGAGATTTAAGAGTTTAATGGACCTTTAAATTTTAATGGACGTTCCTGCAACTGACACAATATCTTCAATTTCCCTCATTATAAGAATTTCTTTTTGCGGAAGTCGAACTGAAGGAAGTACGCTGATAATGTTTCTTTCTTGCATAACTTATGAGGAAATATTATACAGGTTGTCTGAAACAGGGTTTCAAAGTGAGTCTCAATGGAACAACAAAAAAACAAAATCTTGAATTTCTATTAGGTATAATTATTCCTTCCTCGAATATGTCTGAAGAAACACCTGAACAAATCACTCTGTATATCTATACCCAGTACACTTTGAAGAAGGTTAGGTACCTACGTCGAATCAGCAATCAATCCAATCATTACTCATAGAATTGCCTTACCTTAACATATTTGTCCTTTTTTGTAGTATCTCTTGTAGTATGTTTTATGGAAACTTTAAGTTTAGCTTTACAAAAACAATTTTTTGATTTCCCTCTCATATTCTTGTTTGGCTCCACTCTACGATGTGAAGCATGATGGCAATTGTATTCTAGACTGAAATATCAATTAATAGTTAAAAACCGCTTAGCTATCTGATACGAGTTTTTGAAATCATAATAAGATTGATCAAAGATTTACCTGCATATGTAATGTGGTGTATTTCTTTTAGCTTTACATATCCGCCAATTCGTATTCGATGTCGAAATGAATTCTTCCATCCACTTATCGACATATTCCTCGGTGCATAAATTTGCCCTATATTTTCCGGGCCCTATTTCAAAATATTTATAGGCAGTTGGTAACTGCATTGCATTTCCACTCATCGTATAGTATAAGAAAATAAAAATCCAGCTTGTCGGGCGCCGGCGCCGTCTCAATATAGTGACTACGTCGTAGATGGGGTCTGTGGAGATCGAGAGATAAACACGTGCATGGCTCAGAAAGAGATGCCGCTTTGCATTCGAAGTGATTGGTTTGGTTTCCCAATTCGAGTGCGTCGGGCCAATGGCATAGCGCTATTCGCGCTTGGTGCCAAACGTGAGTACGGATAGTCTAAATGCGTACCGTAGAGTGACATTCAATGAAAAAATAAATCGCAGAATACAAGTGTCTATTTGAAGCAAAGGGAAAAGACGTCGCGTATTCAAACCATCATGGACCTATAATACTAAATGGACTTCGAACTTCCTTACTGTCACGTAGAAAAAAGTGAGGCAAGGGCCGCCACTTGCAGTTTGGGATGAAACTCGAATATTTTGATGTTCTGTACCATCTGTGCTCGAATTTTGATTGAAACATAGACTTTCCTTTGGAAGAAGTCTACATATTAACTCTATATATTAATAGATATTATATAATATTAATGTTCTGTGAACTCTGACATTTCGGTCTATATCAAATTATAAATATTTTCGATTCGTGTGATTAGTTATTAAACAATATTCGTAATCCTAACATTTTAATTCGTTGAAATAAAATAAAGAATGAAATATTGGTCATTCTAATATTTCAATTCATAGAAAAAGTGACACCTCTCAAATCCAACCCAAACTGCAAATGGCCGCCGTTTACATCAAAATTTTTGACAGGGTCTATGATTCAAACTTGTCCGATGCAGTGATATTCAGACGATCACGGTGCACGGCTGTCATGGGAGTATTTCAATTTTGGCAAATGTCAAATGGGATATATAGTCCGTCCACGAAAGTTTGAGTAGATAGCAGGCGTTTGTTTATTTATCTGAAATTGTCACTATTTGCTGTCATAACGTAAAATAAAATCTACGTTGCTGAATGTACTCGGCCTCGTCCGACGAGCTTCAGAGTTATCAGAGAAGTCAATGTATATTGAAAACATTGCGTATCAATCTAACTAGAAAATGAACAACATAACCTAAAATTTTAATATACTTAGTGGAATATACCAAATTGTCATCGCAAACCGACTGCTCAACCTTTCGTGAACGGACTTTACCCGATGACTTCTTTTCTTTTCTTCTTCCTCGCCCAAAATCAAGATATTCAGAGCAGCAATTCATTTCACGAGACAATATCATTCACGTCAGATACCAGATCCAAACTGAAGAAGGTGGTTAGCAGAGATATTCTTCTTAATAAGCTCCAACGAATGGGATTCAGAGGAAAAACACATAAGTTGATTAAGTCCTATTTAACCGATCGCCGTCAATATGTGTATATAGATGATAATTAAAGTGGCTGGACTTCCAATTCGTTCGGTATTCCCCAAGCGTCGGTTTTGGGTCCAATTCTTTATTCCTTATACGTGCTTAACTTGAGAAAGTCTAACGTCCGGGCCAGGTATTTCGTTTTTTGAGACGACACTGTCTTGATTTATACAGATAATAACATAGAAAAATTGAATGAACAGATTAATTAAGATCTGCAACGGTTTTTACATTGGCTTTGGAACAATAAATTGAAAATTAATATAAATAAAACTAAGTAGGTATGGTATTCAAGCAAAAGAACAAAACAGTTACGAGTCTTAAGTTAAGCATGAATAATATTGAACTTCAAGAAGTCTGTGAGGCGAGGTACTTGGGTTTGATGTTGGACACAAATTTGAGCTGGAAAAGCCACGTTGTCTCCATAATCGAGAATATAATACCGATGGTTTCGGCTTTAAATAAGGTTCGATCTTATTCATAAAAAAATAAATATCAGGTTTACAATGCGTTTTTTATGTCACATAATAAGATACTTAACACCGATTTGGGGAACCTGTGAAAAAACATACTTCAAACTAATCGAAACAATACGAAATGAATTTATTGAAATGTTGTTTAATTATGATCGATTAACAAATCCTACACAACTTTACTCTGATTTGCAAATACCAAATTTGAAGGAAATATTAGAATTACAACAATGTAAACTAATTTTTAAAATCATAAATAAAAAAAACATTAATACAATACAAAGTATAAATTTTACGAAAGATATTCATAGTTATGAAACAAGAACACATCAAAACTTATATCAGACAAAAGTAAAGAGTCAAAAAGGGCTGAATTACCCAATAGCACAAGCTTTATTTATTTTGGATATTTTAAAGACCTTTCCATAATTTCAGAAACTATTTAGAGGGTCCTTGTAGGTCTAGGATATAGAAACTTAATTGGACAAAACGCTGACGTTTCGATTTATTATAAAATCATCATCAGGGCTCTATAAATAGAATGATACATCTTTCAAATGTAACAGAAAATAGGCAACATCATAAATTATTTAAAAAAAGTTACTATATATGTATTACAGTTAGTAGGAAGAACAATTATTGAAACATTGTAGATAAAAAACTTAAGTAATGAACACAAAAAGGAGCAAAAAAACAAAAAAAATATATAAGTGACTTACATAGAGTACAAAAAAAACACACAAAAATAACGATTCCTCAAACAAAATCAGCATGTATCTATTGCAATAAATTGAAGCTACTCACATTGCCACTATTATCTTCAGAAACAAAGTAAGGATGGAATGATTTCAGGCATAACATGGATTCGGATTGAATAAAATACAGATTGTAAACAAAGTATACGGTATCGTATTGAGCGTCAATTTTCAGATGTCTAAAAGGGAACAACGAAACGTGTGTAGACCAGAGTAAATCACGTTCTGTTTAAATTTTTCATTCTTTGTATGATGCTAAAATAGGCCGTGTTTAAATTCTCAATATCACTTCTTTTATTGATTGAATTGACCTCTTTCTTTATTTCGGCCATTTCACAAAACAATTTTTTTTTAATTAATTTGAGTGTTTAATATACTGACGGCATCGAAATCAAACGAGTGTAGTTCATTCATAGCATGTTCAGCCAGCTCTGTGTTGTTAGTTTTTCTTCTAGCTGGATTGTGTATACCTATTAACACAATCTCTTTTTGTGTTCGGCCAACCTTGTTGCCAGATACCTATTTGTTTGTCCTATATAAATTTTACTACAATCTCCTCAAGGTATACTATAGATTACGCCAGATCTTAAGCCAACAGTGGTTTCTGATTTCAACCTGGAGTAAAGTCCCCCAACGGTATTGGATGGTTTGAAGGCGATTCGAACCTCTTCATTATTTATTTTATTTAATCAATTACCCACTTCCATAAAATCTGTCAGTTCAATTGGTAAATTTTCTGATCAAATAAGAGAATACTGTGTGGGTGTAATGTGATTTTGTCCGTTTTTTCAATAGAATGTTAAGTTACGGGTGTGACAGCAGCAACGGATCTCAGCAACGGATTTTAAGACGGTATATATGATCGACTGAAACCGCGATTTTTGATGTCGATCGTTCATTTAGATCTCGTAGAACACGATGTGCATAGTGGAATAATTTGTGACCCTCAAACTCCCCCCATACTTGCCCCCCAAAATTTGAAAAATACAGATATCGACTAAAACGACCGTTGCTGGGGTTTTTTTGATGTCGATCGTTTATTTAGATCTCGTAGAACACGATGTATATAGTGGAATAATTTGTGACCCTCAAACTCCCCCCATACTTGCCCCCCAAAGTTAGAAAAATACAGACATCGACTAAAACGACCGTTGCTGGGGGTTTTTTGATGTCGATCGTTTATTTATATCTCGTAGAAAACGATGTATATAGTGGAATAATTTGTGACCCTCAAACTCCCCCCACACTTGCCCCCCAAAGTTTGAAAAATACAGATATCGACTAAAACGACCGTTGCTGGGGGTTTTTTGATGTCGATCGTTTATTTATATCTCGTAGAAAACGATGCATATAGTGGAATAATTTGTGACCCTCAAACTCCCCCCATACTTGCCCCCCAAAGTTAGAAAAATACAGACATCGACTAAAACGACCGTTGCTGGGGGTTTTTTGATGTCTATCGTTTATTTAGATCTAGTAGAACACGATGTATATAGTGGAATAATTTGTGACCCTCAAACTCCCCCACACTTGCCCCCCAAAGTTTGAAAAATACAGATATCGACTAAAACGACCGTTGCTGGGGATTTTTTGATGTCGATCGTTTATTTAGATCTCATAGAACACGATGTATATAGTGGAATAATTTGTGACCCTCAAACTCCCCCCATACTTGCCCCCCAAAGTTAGAAAAATACAGACATCGACTAAAACGACCGTTGCTGGGGATTTTTTGATGTCGATCGTTTATTTATATCTCGTAGAAAACGATGCATATAGTGGAATAATTTGTGACCCTCAAAGTCCCCCCGTACTTGCCCCCCAAAGTTATAAAAATACAGACATCGACTTAAACGACCGTTGCTGGGAATTTTTTGATGTCGATCATTCATTTAGATCTCGTAGAATACGATGCATATAGTGGAATAATTTGTGACCCTCAAACTCCTCCCATACTTGCCCCCAAAGTTTGAAAAATACAGACATCGACTAAAACGGCCGTTGCTGGGGGTTTTTTGATGTCGATCATTCATTTAGATCTCGTTGAACACGATGTGCATAGTGGAATAATTTGTGACTCTCAAAGTCCCCCCGTACTTGCCCCCCAAAGTTAGAAAAATACAGACATCGACTTAAACGACCGTTGCTGGGGATTTTTTGATGTCGATCGTTTATTTAGATCTCGTAGAACACGATGTATATAGTGGAATAATTTGTGACCCTCAAACTCCCCCCATTCTTGCCCCCCAAAGTTAGAAAAATACAGACATCGACTAAAACGACCGTTGCTGGGGATTTTTTGATGTCGATCGTTTATTCAGATCTCGTAGAAGACGATGTATATAGTGGAATGATTTGTGACCCTCAAACTCCCCCCATACTTGCCCCCCAAAGTTTGAAAAATACAGACATCGACTAAAACGGCCGTTGCCAGGGGTTTTTTGATGTCGATCGTTTATTTAGATCTCGTAGAACACGATGTATATAGTGGAATAATTTGTGACCCTCAAACTCCCCCCATACTTGCCCCCCAAAGTTAGAAAAATACAGACATCGGCTTAAACGACCGTTGCTGGGAATTTTTTGATGTCGATCGTTTATTTAGATCTCGTAGAACACCTCAAACCTCATGTGAAGTAGCGACAGCCAGTTTAACTAATATTTCACTTTAGTACTTTGAAGTTATTTCTCTTATGTAGGAGTTTAGTTTAATGCAATTGATAATTGATTCGTCAATTTCTAAGCTCTTCAACACAAAATAATATTATTCTATTTTGACATGCGCTACCTTGTAGTACCACAAGTACACCAAGTATTGAGTCTGCGTTCGAGATGCGTTTAATCATTAAATGTCGTTCGAGCCGCTTCTTTGTAGTTCGAAACATAATATGGTATTTATGATACGGCGGTGGCGCGGCACTTTTCGGAATCACATTGTATAAACAAATTTTGGATATAATGGCCCATAGCGTGTAAAGCGGCCCACACACGCTGAAAAAGCTGCTATGCTGGATCCCATCGGTCAAGTAGTTGTAGGGTTAATCACATTTGAAATTTTTCATTATTTTTCCGATATGTTAGAAACCACCTGTCTGTCAATTGATTGTTTGGTTGTTTGATATTTCAAAGAAGAATGACGACGCGCCGAAATTTCTGCGAATTTTCATGTGAATCTCACTTCAGGAAATTCTGAAGGAAAAAATATGTATGTTCATTGCAGACCCACAAATTTCTGGTCGCTGTAATCAGAGTAGATTTGAGACATCCACATATCTTAATGTGGATGTAATCAGTTGATCACTTTCGGAGTTTGTCTCGATATGTCTATTAATCGAATTTTGGGAAATAAGTATGGGGGAATTTCGAGGGAAACAAATTACTCCACTATGCACATCGTGTTCAACGAGATCTAACTAAACGATCGACATCGAAAAACCCCCAGCAACGGTCGTTTTAGTCGATGTCTGTATTTTTCTAACTTTGGGGGGCAAGTATGGGGGGAGTTTGAGGGTCACAAATTATTCCACTATATACATCGTGTTCTACGAGATCTAAATAAACGATCGACATCAAAAAATCCCCAGCAACGGTCGTTTAAGTCGATGTCTGTATTTTTCTAACTTTGGGGGGCAAGTACGGGGGGACTTTGAGAGTCACAAATTATTCCACTATGCACATCGTGTTCAACGAGATCTAAATGAATGATCGACATCAAAAAACCCCCAGCAACGGCCGTTTTAGTCGATGTCTGTATTTTTCAAACTTTGGGGGCAAGTATGGGGGGAGTTTGAGGGTCACAAATTATTCCACTATATACATCGTGTTCTACGAGATCTAAATAAACGATCGACATCAAAAAATCCCCAGCAACGGTCGTTTTAGTCGATGTCTGTATTTTTCTAACTTTGGGGGGCAAGTACGGGGGGACTTTGAGGGTCACAAATTATTCCACTATGCACATCGTGTTCAACGAGATCTAAATGAATGATCGACATCAAAAAACCCCCAGCAACGGCCGTTTTAGTCGATGTCTGTATTTTTCAAACTTGGGGGCAAGTATGGGGGGAGTTTGAGGGTCACAAATTATTCCACTATATACATCGTGTTCTACGAGATCTAAATGAATGATCGACATCAAAAAACCCCCAGCAACGGCCGTTTTAGTCGATGTCTGTATTTTTCAAACTTTGGGGGCAAGTATGGGGGGAGTTTGAGGGTCACAAATTATTCCACTATATACATCGTGTTCTACGAGATCTAAATAAACGATCGACATCAAAAAATCCCCAGCAACGGTCGTTTTAGTCGATATCTGTATTTTTCTAACTTTGGGGGGCAAGTACGGGGGGACTTTGAGGGTCACAAATTATTCCACTATGCACAACGTGTTCAACGAGATCTAAATAAACGATCGACATCAAAAAATCCCCAGCAGCGGTAGTTTTAGTCGATATCTGTATTTTTCAAACTTTGGGGGGCAAGTACGGGGGGGAGTTTAAGGGTCACAAATTGTTCCACTATATACATCGTATTCTACGAGATTTAAATAAACGATCGACATCAAAAAACCCCCAGCAACGGTCGTTTTAGTCGATGTCTGTATTTTTCTAACTTTGAGGGGCAAGTATGGGGTGAGTTTGAGGGTCACAAAATATTCCACTATATACATCGTGTTCTACGAGATCTAAATAAACGATCGACATCAAAAAACCCCCAGCAACGGTCGTTTTAGTCGACGTCTGTATTTTTCCAACTTTGGGGGGCAAGTATGGGGGGAGTTTGAGGGTCACAAATTATTCAACTATGCACATCGTGTTCTACGAGATCTAAATAAACGATCGACATCAAAAATCGCTAGCAACGGTGGTTTCAGTCGATCATATATACCAGGGATGGGCAAACTTTTGACTTCGCGTGCCAATATTTACTAACAAAATTTACGGCGGGCCAGGTTTTTAAATTTCGATCTATGTTTTGTATATATAATAAAAGCCATTGATATTTATTTTCGGCAACTTATTTATTGTGCAAAAAAATTTACATTATGAAAATACGAATCATATTTTATGGTGCTTGTTCCCGTTTTTAGGGGTTTTGGAATGAGGAGGTTGTCCACAAGAAAAAACTATATAATATAAAACTTTAGAAAAAAAAAGGAATATCAGCCTTAATTTTGCTGCGAAGTACTAGGTTCGGCAGCGTTGGTCCTTGTTGGGACATGCGACATGTGAAACTGTTTTCTTTTCTGCATGATTTCGTCATAGACCGGCTCCATTTGCGATGCTGATACTTTTAGTAGAGAGAAAAGGTGGTCATCCGAAAGTTTGTTTCTGAGACAATTTTTTCTGAGTTTCATAACAGAAAATGTTTGTTCGCACAAATAGGATGTACCAAACATAGCCATTATTTTTTGGGCGTGGGCAACTATACTTGGGTATTGTGTTTTGGATAAGGACTTATAAAATTCCAATTTGGTACTGTTGAGAAATAGTTGCTTCAAATGGGCACTGCACTGCATCTCAATTAGTTCAAGTTGGAGGTCAGCGGGTACTTCATCGACGTTAACATTAAAAGGCATCGAAAAAATATTCAAGGCGGGCTCAATTCTCATGAAATCTTGAAACCTCTTTTCGAATTCCTCGTGCAGTGTTTTCAGTTGTTGCGCGAATCTCTTGGATTTGGTTTCTGACAAAGGTGAGATGCTGCTCAGTTTGGGGAAATGGGTGAGTTCATTTTCTCTATACAGCTGCAAAATAATTTAAGCTGCAGTTTGAAGGCTTTCAAATGTCCCCAAAGTTCATCCAAGAATTGATTCTTGCCCTGAAGCTTCGTATTTAATTTATTCAGGTGCGACAGTAAATCTGTGAAAAATGCGAAGTCAGCAAGCCAACTTTCGTCAGAAATGATCTTAAAGTCGTCCCATTTTCCTTGCATCGTCAGAAAGTCTTCAATCTCTTTTCTTAAATTCCAAACTCTCTCAAATGCATTACCACAGCTTAGCCATCTCACTTTAGTGTGGTAAAGAAGATCAGAAAACTCGCTTTCGGTGGATTTTAGAAATTCTTGAAATTGACGATGGGTCAAACCGCGTGAACGTATTGTGTTGATTAGTTTAACAACCACACTTAATACGGGTTGTATATCAATTGCTGCTTTGCACAACACATCTTGGTGGATAAGGCAGTGTAGAAATACCACATTATTGTTGGGGTTTTCCTTGCAAAACACACCCATAAACCCCAAATTGCTGCCCACCATATTGGGTGCTCCGTCTGTGGTTATGTTACATAATTTGTCCATAGGTAAATTCAACTTTGAAATACCCTCAAAACAAGAATCGTATATAATTTTTCCAGTGGTTTTTCCTTTTAAAGATTGTAAGCATGCCAACTCTTCGGTGATACTGAACTCTGAATCAATTCCTCTGACAAAAATCAGTAATTGAGCAGTATCACTTACATCTGTGCTCTCGTCCATGGTTAGAGAAAAATATTCAAATTTACTACAGCTATTTTCCAGTTGTGATGATAACTGTTCAGCAATGTCGTCAATTCGAGCAGTTATTGTTTTCCGTGATAACTGTAATGATTGAAACTCTTTGGTTTTTTCTGGACAAATGATGTTGCTCACAGCCACCATGCAATCCTTCAAGAATTCACCTTCTGATAATGTCTTATTCAACTTAGCAATTTTGTAAGCTACAACATAACTTGCCAGTGTTGCAGCCTTTTGAGTATCAGATTGCTTCAAAAACATATTCTGTTGTCCACGTAACTTCTTTTTTTGCCTTTCGGCAAAATATTTTCTCTCTGCCTCTGTCATAGCGGAATATTTCTCATTTGCATGTTTTTTGGAGAAGTGTCGAGAGAGATTGAAATCTTTGAAAACTGCAACTGTTTCATTACAAATAAGGCAAACTGGTTTGTCCTTAACCCATTAACGCCCAAATTATTTTTTCTTTGAATTTTACTCTGAAATTTGTATATAATGCATAAAATACACCCTCCTCGAAGGTAAGAATAATTAAAATGAGAAAAAAATGTATAAGTAGAAAAAAAACGCTGTCCTCATATGAGGACGCTGGGCTGTCACAGGTTTAAATTTTTTTTCAACAAATTATACATTTTCATTAATGAATGAAAAATTTCTTTTTTCTCAATAATAATTCGTATTTATTGCACGACATCACTATTTCAATGTTTTGTTGTGATATTTAGGAAAACAAGAAATGCATAAGGCCACTCCGCATTTCACACAAAATGTTCTTGGTTTCCAAGTACATCTTTCGAATTGACAACGGCGCTGATTTTCCCGTTTGCTCAGAACATGTCCAAGATTATCATATCTCACGTCTTCGAAATATTGACTTTTTGAGGTGGTAGGAAATGATAAAGGATGCCCTTCAAAACTCTTCTTCCATGGCCCAATTTGAGGTATGTTACGTCAACTTGTCCTCTGAAATCTTTTATGGAAATCTATTGGGTTCCATTTATTAGCCAATAGAGGATGTACGAATTTACAATTGCCATGTCAATCATCCTTGTGAAAAAGGACCAGTACCACTTTTTTCTCCTTATAGCAATGGTATGCTTTTCTAAAAGTCAATCGAGGTGGTCGACACCTCCCATATATTTATTGTAGTTGTTTACTACGAGTGGTTTCGGAACAGCTACTTTTTCTTTTTTTCACGACTCCATCGTTGAACATTCACAAATGGTTCCATAACATGGAATTCAGTTCCCAAAGAGAGTCTTGAATCAACCTGATATAATATGACGTCAAAACCCAGCGTCCTATTTTGAGGACACATACTTTGTCATCATTTCATGAAAAAAGTAATGCAAAATAACTGAATACCATATTACCGTAATAATTTTACTAGTATAAAAAAACTATTTATAAATATAAAACTACTCACCAGCAAAAATTGATAACAAAAGTACACTGTTTATTTCGACGATGAATGGATCGACAAAAGTCTGAAATTCAAAGCTGCACAATTTCGAAGAACAATAGATTTTTTAGTTGTAATTGATAAGGAAAACTGAAAATAGTTTCAAATGAACTGTCAAATATGTAAACATATGGAGAGAAGCTCCATATATTCCTTATAGCAAAAAGTAATAGCCGTCCTCAAATGAGGACGCTGGCCGCTAATGGGTTAAACTCTGTGAAAAAATACTTCCACGACCACTCTTCTTTAAACACGCGACACTCAGAATCAACTTTACGTTTTTTGGTCGTCATCTTGCTCACAGTATCTGACGCTGTAAAAACAAAGCCAATATCAATACATCGCCCACATAATTTTACGACATTATTTTAAGAAATAAAAAGTGATACAAATTTATTCTACTCGTGTATCTGAGAACAAACTGCTTTCGTAATATTTTTTGTACATAATAAATAACATCTTACTTACCTACCGTACAATAGTCAACAAATACGTCGTAACACTCGTTGTTTTATGCACGGCCCTACACCTCAATCAACGGCTGTTTTAGTTGAGTAAGTAATCGTGACGTGCGATTTGATCGAGAACCAAACTCCGTGTGCTGCGCCGCTGCGGCGGCCGATGATCGCGGGTGACCGCGGGGGTGGCGGGGGGCGGTGCGTGTTTAAAGCACATCTCCGCCCCGCTTCCTCACGGATGAACGAATACTAGCCGCGTCCGCGTACACTCGCAGAGCAATTTGTTTGTTTATTTCTATTATTACATAAATGAAGACTGCACTAAATTTTTTCTTTGATTGTGGCGGGCCGGATTTCAACCACTCGAGGGCCGGAGATGGCCCGCGGGCCGTAGTTTGCCCATCCCTGATATATACCGTCTTAAAATCCGTTGCTGGGATCCGTTGCTGCTGTCACACCCGTTGTTAAGTTGGCATTTTTGAAATTTGTTTTGATGTGGAACTGCGATTCCATCAAACATCAAGTGTGTATGTACGAAACAAGATTTTATTTGCTAACAAAGGCACTGGTTTATTTCAATGGAATTCTGTATTTACTACCCACGATAGCAGTTTAGGGTACCGTTTAGAGGATTGTGAATGTAATTTTTTTTCGTACTTGTGATTTTATTCAATAAATCATTTAAAAAAAAGAAGGCCATAGAGTGAAGCCAGCAATGGTCGAAAACACTGACACGGACGACACCGTACGTTGCTGTGTGGATGGTGAAAAATGTATAACCCTGAAGGGAGTGCAGCACTGACAGCAACGTTGCCGTCACGTCACCGAAATGTGTAGATCGATCTTAAGGGCATAAAAAATTTCAAAATTTTCACTTCCGAACTTTCAAATCCATTCCGATAATCGAATGATATATGACAGTTCACACACTAATTAAGAGACTGGAAGGAATCGGCCCATAATTGGAACTGCAATCTGGAGGATCACAGGTGAAACTGAGGAGCCCCCATCTAGAAAGCACACCCCGATTAGTCAAGAAAGGTGTCAAAATTGACCACTTGTAATAGAAACATAAGCAAAGAACACTTGCATAAAGTGCAATAAATTTAGATGTATACAGGGTGATTTTTTTGAGTGTTTCATTAGACGTTTCCGAGGAAGGAATTGTAATACAGATTCAATTTTGGATTTTCGTTTTAGAGTACATGAACTTTAATTGTAAAATATTTCAAGAGGAATCTACTTCCGGTTTCACCGGAAACGAATGTAACTTCGTTATTTCAAATGCATCACCCTGTATATTTATACATATTCGAATTCTTCGTTCAATTCTACACTGATTTGATGTATGATATGTGCAACCACTCAAGCGGTTCTTGAATTATAGCCTGATCATCAAATTTTTTAAAAAAAGGTTATCACAAATTAGTGTCCATATCTTCAAAATCCTTCATTACAAGAATTTCTTTTTGCGAAAGTGGAAAAAAGAAAGTACGCTGATGCTGTTTCTTGTATAACTTATGAGGAAATATTATACAGGGTGTCTGAAAAAGGGCCTCAAAATGAGCCTCAATAAAACTATGAAATCTCACTTTTTTCAAATGGCAACCCTATAATTTTGTAATTCCAATCGATTGCTCGTCAAAAACCTGTTATAGTGTCCCGAACGTTTCATGCCTCTAAAATCAGTATTTTGGCCGTTATTCAATAAAATTCGAATCTCACGATTAAAGACAGGTTTCGCACAGTTTGTAAGCTTGCATTTTTGAAGTAGGCTATGTTAGGAACTGTCATTCTTACTTTTTCTTACAGATCAAGCACTAAGCATAACACGCAATAATAATTTCACTGGAATGATATATCAAGGGTATGTTTTTTATTTGCGGCAAATGTAACAAATTCGTAGAACAGGTAATTAGAAATTCAACGAACGAAATTCACATTTACTGACTTTAACGGAATCAAAGTTCAGGAGGTATCAAAACAATTTTCTCCGTACTGGAAGCCTTAGCCCTCAGAGTAAGAAATAAACTCTTCTTAAGGGGCCTACAGACGATCAACCTAGTTGAAGACTAAGTTGTAAACACGGCATGTTGACGACCAAGTTGAACGTCTGTAGGCTGGTTGGTGGTTGATATTCCAGGTTGAAGACTAAGTTGATGCGAGATCAAATCGGTTTGATATTTGGTGGGCGGAGCCCGATGTTGAAGACTAAGTTGGAGCGTCTGTATGGTAGTCATCAACTAGGTTGACAACACCAGTTGGAATTCTACCTTGTAGAGTGAACATCTCATAGCGTATTCAAATTCGTCGTAAATATTGGAGGAAAGGTAGTAATTTAACTAGAAAATATGAGCAAAATTCCAAACATTCAAGTTTGGGTAGCTTTCTTTGATTGGGTGAAAGATCTTCCTGAATTATGGAGAGTAAAATCCGAGATATACAGGGTGATTTTTTTAAGTGTTTCATTAGACGTTTTCGAGGAAGGAATTGTAATACAGATTCAAGATTTTGGATTTTCGTTTAAGAGTACATGAACTTCAATTGTAAAATATTTTCAAGAAGAATCTACTTCCGGTTTCACCGGAAACGAATGTAACTTCGTTATTTCAAATGCAACACCCTGTATATTTATACATATTCGAATTCTTCGTTTAATTCTACACTGATCTGATGTATGATATGTGCAACCACTCAAGCGGTTCTTGAATTATAGCCTGATTATCAAATTTTTTGAAAAAAAGGTTGTCACAAACTAGTGTCCATATCTTCAAAATCCATCATTACAAGAATTTCTATTTGCGAAAGTGAAACAAAAGAAAGTACGCGGATACTGTTTCTTGTATAACTTATTAGGAAATATTATACAGGATGTCTGAAAAAGGGTCCCAAAGTGAGCCTCAATAAAACTATAAAATCTCACTTTTTTCAAATGGCAACCCTATAATTTTGTAATTCCAATCGATAGCTCGTCAAAAACCAGTTAGGGTGTCCCGAACATTTCATACCTCTAAAATCAATAGTTTTGCCGTTGTTGAATAAAATTCGAATTTCAGGATTGAATCAAGGTTTCTTGGTCTAACCATAGATTTATTAGGATAGAAGTTTTCAAGAAGGCTATGTCTGTGGATTCATAATGCATTTTGTAGAACTGTCATTTATACTTTTTTGATTGATCGGGCACTATGCAAAATATGAATTACAGTAACGGTGATGTATTGAATATGTTCTTCATTTATGGTGAATGTAACAAAATATTAGAAAGGACAGTCAGAAATTTTAACGAAGGAAATCCACATTGTTATTGAAGTATTAGTTTACTGTTGTGAATGAAATTTTTGTGATAGTTTTGAACTAAGATCATTCATTATCTATTACTATATTCACTCGAGTCCATTTAGGGTTAAGGCTTCCAGTAGGGAGAAAATTGTTTTGATACCTCTTGAACTTTGATTTCGTTAAAGTCAGTAAATGTGAATTTCGTTCGTTAAATTTCTAATTACTTTTTCTAGGAATTTGTTACATTTGCCGCAAATAAAGAACATACCCTTGATATTTCATTCCAGTGAAATTATTATTGCATGTTTTGCTTAGTACTTGATCTGTTATAAGAAAAGTAAGAATGACAGTTCCTAACATAGCCTACTTCAAAAATGCAAGCTTACAAACGGTGAGAAACCTGTCTTTAATCGTGAAATTCGAATTTTATTGAATAACGGCAAAATTACTGATTTTAGAGGCATGCAATGCACAAACTGGTTTTTGACGAGCTATCGATTGGAATTACAAAATTATAGGGTTGCCATTTGAAAAAAGTGAGATTTCATAGTTTTATTGAGGCTCACTTTGGGACCCTTTTTCAGACGTCCTGTATAATATTTCCTCAGAAGTTATACAAGAAACAGTATCAGCGTACTTCCTTTTGTTCCACTTTCGCAAAAAGAAATTCTTGTAATGAGGGATTTTGAAGATATGGACACTAGTTTGTGACAACCTTTTTTTCAAAAAATTTGATAATCAGGCTATAATTCAAGAACCGCTTGAGTGGTTGGACATATCATACATAAGATCAGTGTAAAATTGAACGAAGAATTCGAATATGTATAAATATACAGGGTGTTGCATTTGAAATAAAGAAGTTACATTCGTTTCCGGTGAAACCGGAAGTAGATTCTTCTTGAAAATATTTTACAATTAAAGTTCATGTACTCTAAAACGGAAATCCAAAATCTTGAATCTGTATTACAATTCCTTCCTCGAAAACGTCTAATGAAACACTTAAAAAATCACCCTGTATAAAGAAAACCTTGAGCAGATGCTTTGAGCGAACATTCATTGGTGGAGCAATAATGCTATTATAATTTGTATAGTACTTGAGATTCATGCTCAGTAAATGAATGCAAAATCTCAGGATGATCAGTCTTATATTATGGAAATTATTAAAAAATGAAATATGTAAAAATCAATAATTAAAAGAAAATTGAATTATATGCTTCAGATGATGCGATTCTTGGATACCTATCTATGTTATGGCATATAATGATTCTTTCTTTCAATATTTCGCATGAGGCTTACTGTGAGCATTTTGCATGTGGCCGAGAAATTCTATTCCAATTGGTTTCGTTTTGTCTGAGATATTAAGGAACAAAAATTCGGAATGGTCATTTTATGGGACACCTTGTATGATTTGGCTGATTAACGAACTTAATTGTGGCATTTGGAAACCAAAGTCACCCTGAAAATCTCAAGTCTCAAGGACAATTCCTTAGAAAGTTATTGTGTTTATGGCCGGACGGTCCCACGGACCGGATTGAATTTGACCACGGATTCGTCATCAGGGAGCAGAACCCTATCGTTGAAGACCAATTTCGGCTCAAAATTCGAAAAGTTCTTTCATTAAACCGGAATGGGAAAAATGAGACCGATTTTGGTACCAATCCTTGGTCCAAATTCTTTCATTCAAGAACTGTGCTGCACCACATTGTCGCATATATCGTTTATAATAACATATAACGAAGAAATCTCTCCATGTTTCGATAATTTCTCCTAATCAGCCGACTAGTTCACTCGACCCACCGCTGAAATGATGTTTTCAACTTGGTTGACAACCGCTATTTTCACTTTCATTTGGTTTACAACCTAGTTGACAACATAGTCTTCAACTAAGTTGATCGTCTGTAGGCCGCTTTACTCTGAGCCTTAGCCCTAAACGGACACGAGTGAATACAGTAATAGATAATGAATGATCTGTTACTGTATTCACACGATTCCGTTTTAGGTTAATGCTTCCTATGGAGAAAATTGTTTTGATATTTCCTGAACTTCGATTTTGTTAAAGGTGGTAAATGTGGATTTCTTTCGTTAATAGTTCTGACTGCCCTTTCTAATATTTTGTTACATTCACCATAAATGAAGGACATACTCAATACATCACTGTTACTGTAATTCATATTTTACATGGATCAAAAAAGTATAAATGACAGTTCTCTAAAATGCATTATAAATCAACAGACACAGCCTTCTTGAAAATTTCTATCCTAATAAATGCATGGTTAGACTAAGAAACCTTGATTCAATCCTGAAACTCGAATTTTATTCAATAACGGCAAAACTACTGACTTTAGAGGCATGAAATGTTCGGGACACCCTAACTATTTTTTGATGAGCCATCGATTGGAATTACAAAATTATAGGGTTGCCATTTGAAAAAAGTGAGATTTTATAGTTTTATTGAGGCTCACTTTGGGGCCCTTTTTCAGACATCCTGTATAATATTTCCTCATAAGTTATACAAGAAACAGTATCAGCGTACTTTCTTTTGTTCCACTTTCGCAAAAAGAAATTCTTGTAATGAGGAATTTTGAAGATATGGACCATAATTTGTGACAACCTTTTTTTCAAAAAATTTGATAATCAGGCTATAATTCAAGAACCGCTTGAGTGGTTGCACATATTATACATCAAATCAGTGTAGAATTGAACGAAGAATTCGAATATGTATAAATATACAGGGTGTTGCATTTGAAATAACGAAGTTACATTCGTTTCCGGTGAAACCGGAAGTAGATTCCTCTTGAAGATATTTTACAATTAAAGTTCATGTACTCTAAAACGAAACTCCAAAATCTTGAATCTGTATTACAATTCCTTCCTCGAAAACGTCTAATGAAATACTTAAAAAAATCACCCTGTATAATTTTTCGCTAAAAATGGAAGATCTTGAAAACCTATAATTTATTTTCGACATTATAGTTGATGTTTTTTATGTATTTTCATTTGAGAATGTTCTTATTTTGCTTGAATGAATAATTTTATATTTATTCCCATGTATTATGTGCAATAGATTACGATGAATAAATATGTAGGTATCTTTCCTCATCTGAAAAACCCATTGTCTGGTGAAAATGCTATATAATAATATCAAGCCGGTTTGAGCTTGTCAGAAAATAAATAACGGAATTTATACAACAACTCCGTCAAAATGCAAAAAATTTCAATTACAACAGAAAAAAAAATTGGGGTGTATCACACCCCAAATGTCCACGTCCACGTGTCGGACGCAGGGTTAACACATATACGAAAGAACTACATTCAAGAATTGTTCATTCTATCGAGCTGTCAAATTATTTTGCAGATCATTCGAAAATCCACGACTTCAATCGCGATACTTCCCCTATGGCAGGAAAGGAAAAAGAAGGTTTTTCTCCGGTCGAAGAAAGAATTAACGAACGAGCGACTTCAACCTCGTCCACGGATTTTCCGCTAGGGGAATCTCCTCTGAGTGGAATCCTAAAAGGAGGAAAACTATGGAAACAATCTAGTTTGGATGGTGGCGTAGGAGACAGTATTTCCTATAAAACGCTGGAACTTCAACAAGTGAGTAATGATAATATTTATAAGAACACTCATTTATTTCAAAAATTATCACATGTAGAAAAGATAAAGAAAATATCGTTATGTATGTGTATAAACAGCAGAGATTTGAGCACAAAAAAGTCAGTTAAAGTAAGTGTATTATTCTCTTTGAATTAGCCTCTTCACGATTGCTTGTAAGTTAACCCCAACATTGCTCTAAAAATCATTTTCTGAGTTATAAACAGACGACGGGCACTCGAACTGTATGCCCAGAAAGTTTCTCTATGGAATAGCTATCTCATATGTGAGAGAAGAGACTCAAAATTTGCGAAATAGACCACCTTCAAGACTTCTACTCTAACCTGATGTTTTAAGACATTCACTGAGTAAAGGACAGTTAGCAGTTTTCTATTCAGTTATTCATCAGAGAAACATCAATATGGACACATAAGACTTTAGTTGACTCTTATATCAACACATCTTAGTATCTCGATCGAAAATCGAATGCATTTCCTGCCTAATGGATAACTGAGTCTAGATCTTCTTCAGTACCTATAAAGTTAGTGCCATCTGCAAATAGAAAAAATGTAGCGTAAACCAGCTAATAACATAAGGCAAGTCGTTAATACAGTGGGCGTCAAAATTATGGAACAAATAAATTCTCCCAAAAGAAAAATGTTTCGGAACAAAATCAACCCTCTAAATTTTTTGACTAGGGAAAGTGGGTCAAGTGGTAGTTCTTTTTGGAAGGTCTTTGTGTCTTCTTTACAGGCGTGCAGAAATTTTAGAGATGAAAAATTTTTATTGAAAAATTAGTTCAAAGAAGTTTTCCGTATGTGCACTTTGTCAGACCAATTTTTAATCTTTAAACATTTTCGTTCTAAATTAACTAAGTCGCCTACTCCCTCTATTATTTTCATTCTAGCAAGAGGGAGCGTCAACATCTTTCAATCTGGTAGTGGTATACTTTTTCTATTCAGTAAACTAACCAAGGGCCTATTGCACCAAAATACTTTGCAACTTTTTACTTTGCATTTTGTTGCACAACATTTAATTTCTGTGAAGTGCTTTTAACTTAGCACTTGATTTTCCCATTGCACTCCTCAACTATGAATGCGTTCCGTGCATGTGCAGGTAATTCATTCGAAAAGTGCAAAGTATTTAGAGCAATAGGCGCCTGATATACAATTCGTCATACGAATCTTCCCTAGAGACCTTCCGCAATAAGCTGTGAGGCAGTGTTTCACACTTGGGATACTTGACAGTAAGCCATAAACATGACATTTTCCGGAAGTATCAGACTGAAAACTTCAAATTTTCGTGTTAGATTTCAACTTAGCCGGTAAAGTTATCCTATAAAATGACCGAAATTAGCTGAAGGCTCATAGACGTTCTTCAAAGGAGATGTATGTTTAGTTCACGAATCGAATAATCTAATAATTTGAACGAATTTATTGCTTATTCGAGTACATTTCGAGGTCTACGATACTATGAAAATGGATTAATTCAGCATCCTACGACAATCAGACATAGAATAGGGATTCTATGAATACTTCAAGATTAGTTAATTATTCCCATCTTCTTAATTCTTATTCTTATTCCTTTCTGAAAATTTATGCGGAAGGAAGAATCACATCACACAACAAGTAGTCTTTCGTCTTCACGGGATTGTTTTCGTTAGTTAGCCGAATTTGAAGTATTGAAAGAATTCCTGCCTTGATCACAGCTTTCCAATAATAATAATTATGTTTATTGATTTATCCACTCCTATAGAGTAATATGTCAATTATTAAACTAATTTCTATGTGTAAAAGTAGCTATAACACAACCGTAGACATGTCTATGAACCGAAAAGCGAGTGTTATAATAACACCCGCCCATAACACCCGCTAATAAAAATACCTAGGAAAAATGAAATTGCTTACAAAAAAAATGAATAAAAAGTAGGATCGATCCGGAACTCTATTTCAGCCATCAAGATAACGTTCTAGCGATTCATTCCAGATTTATTTTTGGAAAACGTAAATTTTTGAAGTTGCGAAAGTACTTGATTTGATTAGAGACTCTGATTTGATTCCCGACCACAGAGTACAGAGGTTTGACGAAATGTTGTCAATGCTTTTGACAACTGTTGAAAATTTTTTTAAATGCGGATTAATTTGAATTTTACTGAAGAAGTCGTGGATAAAGTATAGTATTCAATTCGCGGTAACGCTCAAAACACACTTGATGAATTACACCACTCGCCTGACGGCTCGTGGTGCAAAATTCATCTGCGTGTGTTTTGACCTGCATTACCGCTCATTGAATAATATACTATTACACACAGTTATTGAAGACAATAAAAGGGAAATACGTCAAATCAGTATCAAATTTAGTTTATTAGAGAGCAGAAAACATAAAATTTTGCCAGGTTGTGGGGTTCAGAGTCTACGATAAATTTTCTTACTTCCTTCTTGAAAGCTTTCCCATTATTGATTGTACGATATGGTCCTGGTAATTTATTGTGAAGTTTCAAAGACATAAACTCTGCAAGTTGTTGTGAAAGAGTGAGACGACATTTAGGCAATAAATAGTCATCCATTTTCCTAGTGTTATTCTGATTTTCGAACATTGTGAGAAAATCTTTATGTGGGTGAACAAAATTGAGACACCCGTATATCAGGTGTCCCAAGGTGAGTGGCCTATTAGATCAAATTGGCGTGTTACGAAAATGACTCTAGTTCGCTCAATATTTGAGATTTAAGTCCAAAATGTAGCAAGTCATTAGATAATGATCTGATCTATGTCACTGCTTTTCAATTATAGTTGTCAGTTATACAGGATGGACCAAAAACAATCATCATTTGCCAAGTTACAAAATCTGATAGGCCACTCACCTTGGGACACCCGATATATAGAGGCCGAACAGCGTCATGAGGCCTTGCATCTCAAAAACATCACGACATGATTCTCTCCTCCTCATTTTGCACATTGTTCTTATTGCCCATTTTTGCTATAAAAGTAGAGTTTGCTAGAGGACTATACTTCCCCAGAAAATAATGCCATATGTTAGCTTTGACTCGAAGTTCGCTGACTATACAGGGTGTTTCATCCTAAACTGGACAAACATATTATATATTCGTGTAAAGGACACCGGGAGAATCATTTTTGCCTTATACAATATATCCCGGTTTTGAAGCATAAGGGAGATACAGGGTGTTAAACGTCATTTCTGAGCAAGATTTTTTGAGTGTGGTCAGTTATGTATAATACGTAACGGTTTTTTTCAAATCTCAGTATTTTTGGGACCTCTATTCAGAAAAGTTGACGAACTCCGAAAAAAAATCATAAAATGGCGGAAAAACTTCAACGTTCCAAATTTTTTTTTCGGTTGTCAAATTGAATTTAATTTTTTTGATGAACTCAATTTTCTGAAAATTTCTGTGAAATTTTTTTTTTCAAAAATCGAACACAATTTTTTTTTACATGTCTACAACAGTAAAAAATTTAACCCGAAATGGATGAAATTTTGTACAATTGTACTTCTTAAATTATCAATCAAGAATATGAAAACAGAATTGTAAAAAATCAAATGGTTTCGTTACTACAGCCATTCAAATGTTTCTTTCAGACCTCTGAAATAATAAAAAGAATTGTTTTGAGTTCTAGAATCAAAATAATTGAATTATTGGTACCTATGTCTAAACATTCTAGATGAATTTATAAAAAATTTTTTTGTGAAACTCAGTTGGGACTCGAACCGACGTAGGTATTAAATAGGGAAATGGAACTGTTTTAGGATTTTAATATTCGTCGCCAGGTAACGGGAGTTCGTAGATCATAGAGTGTGACTATTGGCTAAATTTCATTCAGTGAAATTCAAATATCAATAAAACTCCATAAACTACGAACTACTGTTGCCTGGAAACGAATATTAATATCCTTAGAACATTCCCATTTCCCTTCTTAATACCTACGTCGGTTCGAGTCCCAACTGAGTTTCACTGAATTTTTTTTAATAAATTCATCTATAATGTTTAGACATATCAATAATTCAATTTTTTTTTACTCTAGAGCTCAAAACAATTTTTTTACTATTTGAGAGGTCTGAACGAAACATTTGAATGGCTGTAGTAACGAAACCATTTGATTTTATACAATTCTGTTTTCATAGTCGTGATTGATGATTTAAGAAGTATAATCGTACAAAATTTCATCAATTTCGGGTGAAACTTTTTTATCACTGTAGACATGTAAAAAAATTTTTGTTCGATTTGAAAATAAAATTCACAGAAATTCTCAGAAAATTGTGTTCATTCAGAAAACAAAATTCAATTCGACGATCGAAAAAAAAAGTTCGGAACGTTGCAGGGAAACCGCCAATTTGTGAATTTTTTTTGGAGTTCGTCAACTTTTCTGAATAGAGGACGCAAAAATACTGAGATTTGAAAAAAACCGTTACGTATTATACATAACTGACCACACTCAAAAGAATTTTGCTCAAAAATGACGTTAAACACCCTGTATCTCGCTTATGCTTCAAAAACGGGATATACCTATTGTATAAGGCAAAAATGATTCTCCTGGTGTCCCCTACACGAACATGTTTGTGCAGTTGATGATGAAACACTCTGTATAATCTTCAATACTCATTCATTCAACCGTTATTTAAAACATTCAGAGAGTATATCACTGAATGAAGACGTTTACTGAGATATTTGCGATGAGATTCCCATCTCATACCATGATCGATGTATACTCCAAGGAATATTGTGGAGGAATTCACAAATATATTTGTTCATTATTCACAGGAAAAGTGGTATTTGATTGTTTGGTAAAAAAACATGGCCTCAGTCCATATTCAATTTTATTCTATTTAATTGGCACCATTCAATGATTTCATTCATATGTGCCTGAGCAGAAGTCATTACTGTTCCTGTATTATCTTCAACAGCCGTAAAATTAGAACCATCTGCATGGAGGAGAGAGAGCAAGATTTAATGAACAAAGGCAGATCATTTATATAAATAAGGAACAAAATTGGTCCCAATATGCTACCCTGTGGGACTCCAGTTGGAATCTGGCTATCATCGACATAAAGACAACACCATCTCTGTCAACTACCGTTCTCTGCACTCGATTTTCCAAATAGGACTTTATGAGATTCAACTGATTGTCTCTTTTACTATATGCCTCAAGCTTCTCAGTAAAATGGCATGATCAACAGAGTCAAAGGCTTTCGAAAAATCTATGAACATACTCAAAGGTATATTACCTTCCTCAAGGCCATTCATAATGTTCCTCACCAGGCATCCAATGAGCCTAATCTCATTTTCTTACGTAGGGGATACTTTATCGTTGTCTAGACAAATTTTAACTAGGAAAAACTATTGAGCCTACTCTCAATTTGTCACGTAGAGAAATTCCAACTAGTGAAAAAGTCTTGATATGACCGCAGCTTTCGAATGAGCCTACTCTCATTTTTCTTTGTAGGGGATACGGGAGTAAAAATCAGCCCTAAAGGTGTTTTTTGTCTCTACGGGGTCGTTAGCGTAGTTTAGTCAAAGATCAACTATTGAAAAAAGCATCTATGGCCGCAGCTTTCGAATTGGCCTTCTCTTATTTTCTTACGTAGGAGGTGATTTTTGTCTTTACGGGATCGTTTTCGTCGTTTAGCTGAATTTAAACTTATTAGATTTTAAACCACTCTTGCTTTTGTTAATTTTGTTCTATATCAACTATGGAGTATTTCTTTCGAGAAGTTGTGTTTTTTGTCCCTTATTGGATTTTTAAACCGCTTCTGTTTCTGTTAATTTTGCTATATATCGTTTTTTAGATATAAGACCTTAATTTATCAGCATTAGTTGATTTCCCTAACACTTCTGGAACGGAATTTGTTCAATTTTTGAATTGACTATTTCTTTCCAGTAGTTGTGTTTTCTTTTTCCTAATTCGATTTGTTAATGTTGATAATGTTGTTTGTTAATTTTGTTAAATATCGTTTTGTTCTCTAGTTATAAGACCCATATCATCAGGCAATTGTTAATATTTCCATCAGAGCGTCAAAAACCATTCAATTTACTACTAGCAGCAGTAGAGCAGTTGGAAATTTTTGTCCTCGTCATGAGAGTTTTCGATTTCTTTTATTATTCAATAAACACTGACCATGTTTATAAAAAAATTGACTCGAAATTAATATTATATGTACAGAAATAAGGAGTCAAAATTGTTCGTTCAATTCAAACGTTCCCATTGATGATGAAGTGATTGACAACAAACTTAAAGGGACCAACTTTGTTTGCTCTAGTGTCGTAATCAAAATTTTGAATGAAAGGTCATTTCGTGTTTTCTTAAATAGATATCGATAAAGAAAGTAATATAGGTTTGAATGAAATAATTATACAATGCAATGTTTCCATTCACGCTGTTTGTCCTTCTTATCCAAATGTGAATTCCGTTTATTCGAAGTTTTGCGAATTATTATCCATAAAAAATACTCTACAAAATCGTAAGAAACTCTATAACCAATGGAGGAACAAAAAATATCGACGTGGAATATGAGCCGAACCCTCGATTATCCCTTGATGGTGCTATTGAATCTAACAACCTGGAGAATTGTGGCATAGGTACTTGTTCTATGAATTTTTGGCTTTTCACCTAAGGAAAGCTATTTTATACCGGTCGATATACTCAATTCATCTACATCTGGTGAAACGAATTCGAAAATTTTACCATCAGATTCGAAAAATATATTGTTCGATGGGTTGGCATACAACTTCAAGGACTGTGTTATCTTTGAAGGCTCATCCAGACTAGAACCCAATGTGCTCAATATATCAAAATAACAAATTATCTCAATGATTTTATCCCCTCATTCTGAGAAACAGGATTCGTGAATTTGTCGAAAATGTTTGCATAATAGTTTTCATTTCAAATCTATCAGTTTGTATTTAATTCATATACTTTCGAGTTTATAGGTACGTCCTCAATTCGATTCATTTGTATAATAAATAAATAAATAATTTCAATTATCGAAAAAATATTATGGTGTTTAGCAGTTTCATTAATTTCTGCCATCCCAACTTTTGTACATCACAAGTGCGTAGTATTGCAAGGAGTTTATCGAAAGAGAAATTATCACTCATCAAACCTTTGACATTGAAGAAAGCTATTTGTAAAAAGGCGAATATTCCAATTATACAAAAAGGAAAAAAATTACACGATATAAAGTCGGATACTGTTTTCAGAAAAATCCGCTCTGAAAAGCTGTGTAAATATGACAACAATACTGATGATATTCTAAATGTTTTCAGTATGTGAAAGTTCATCATTGGTTCATTCAGGAAATCAGTTTGCTATTAATGTAAAACTAACATTATATATGTTGTGCAGATCAGATTCAGGTCCTGAAATCACAGCATAATGGTGATGAACTGCCAACGGTATTCTTCTGTGCTACTGGTAGTGTAGTTCGAAAACCAATAACCTGCAAGAGAATTTACTTCTATAAAGCTGTCATACGTCTCCAGAAGGTCGAAAGTGTCTTTCCAATATTTTCCATGATATCTGCTATTCACGATTCCTACACAGAATTCTCAAATTACTGAGTGTTTCAGTTACTCATGTGAAAAACTGAATCACTGGCCAGCATTCTCGAAGGTTGTTTTGGATTTTTCTTTTGCTTTTCTTTACACGCTATGTGTGAGGCTTTCAATAGATGTACTTTGCAAAAATATTTGAAAAACTGCTATAAGTTCCTGGAACACTCAACTGATCCACCTTCTGTTACGATTCATCTATGTTTTGCTCATTTTATGAAGATGGCATACTCAGATATAGATCAAGTCTCGAAAAACAACACCCAGAAGAATCACCTCAAAGATGCTGTGGCAGCAACCTTCCAAATTTCAGAATTGGCAACATTCGATTTATTCATCGAAAAATTATGTTTTATTGAACTCTCAATTCCACGTTAGGACCGTTGAGGAATCTGAGAAAATTATTGCTGCAATTACCTAATTTCTGTCAAACTAGCAGAAAGGAGAATCATCTGAGGAAAATTTAAGAATGATGCAAAATTTTGAGGAGGAATCTAAAAGTCCACTTTGGATTTCGTTTTTTTGAGAGGCTCACCACGCCTCAGTAGAGCAATGGTCGAAAATTATTCTGGAAATCTAAAAATGAATGGGCAGAAAAATCTCATATTTGCAAGATCCATTAGAATCTTGTGAAGCATCTGTAAACAGTGGTTCCATCAACATTGTATTGATCTGGAAGGTAAAATGAAGTTTTCCGAAGATTATATATGGGAACTCTGTTCCAACACATTTACTTCGGAAAATACCTTTCTATGTATTACATCAAATGTTTAAGATGCATTTTCTTCATACTTAAACAATTTGTTTAAAAGTTGTTTAGACTCGGAGAAAATAGAAGAGGAAACCACTAATTGCAGAGAGAAAGCGCATTATAGAAACAGGAGAGACGAATAAGGGTGACTGCTTCATTTTTCGGCAGACTATGTAGGGCATTTAGTAAAGCAAATGCCAACTACGTATGGAAATATACAGGTTTGGAAAATTCACTTGGAAACAGTGACGGCTCGTGAAATCTCATCTTGGGTCGGCAGAGATATATATATATTTATCAAATATATTTGTACATTGGGTATGAATATATATTTTTTTATTATCCGAAAAAATCAAGCAAATCCAGCAGTATAATTTATTCTAGATGGACTACCGGTCAACCATCCAAATTTCGAGAACCAATTTTCATTAAATGCCCTACTGGATTCGCTTTCCGATCCTTTCTGCACCAAATTACCCCTTTTTGGGCACGGTCTTGGCATATTTTTCAGAAATAGCGTATCCCCAAAAGAAATAATTCTATTTGCATCAACTAAAAATTTACAACGTCCGGAATCTCACAAGAAGCTACGAATTTTCTAACCTGATGTTTGGCCATTTTGTTCACTTGAAAAAAAATTCTAGAATCAACTTTACCTTACACGCTAACAAACACGTTACACCACTAATCTAATACGAATCACGAAAGAAACTGAAGATAGATCATCTAGATCTGGATCACTTCACTGGACGAAGAGACGAGCCGCCATACGCAAAGGAAAGAATGTAATCGTGATATCCCGATCATCATCGAATCAACGCTTTCCAAGTACGGCAGAGTCTTCATTTGCCGACTCTGCTATTTATTTTATTTTTATTTATATTCAATAATCACAAACGGGTTGAATACCCAGCAAAGGATTCACAAATAAACAATATACAATTTCTCAATCCTAAAACTACATACAAGTGAAAAAGGTGAAAAGGTTTTAAACCTTAACTACTGAAAAAATCTTTAATCAATCGTTTCAACTGTTCGAGGGTCACATTATTGCTATGTATTGAGTCTGCAATAAGGGTTAAGTGACTATCGCTCAGCGCTTTTCCTCTGCAAAAATTTTTTGAGAAAAGACGGAGATTTAAAGGTATTATATTATATTCAGCATTAACGTTGATGAAAAGAATGAAATAAAGCTAAAAATCGTTGTAAGCAAAATGGATCTCTCATGATTTGTTATATTGAATGAAAAACATCGGGTTTTTGATTATGGAAAGACTTGAAATAGGAGGCAATTATAATATTTATCATTATCTGAGAATTTTTACGTCTCATTTGTATTTCTATTTCATAGAGATGTCATCTCCAGGTTTGGCAGTCGGCATGCCTGCCTACCTTGGCGTGCTAGACAGATCGAACGTCGGTAGTTCTCGCTTCTCGCTCGCACTCTCGAGGAAAGTTTTTAACGGTCAGTGGCGGTGGCAACTATGTGTTCGTGTACACATTTTTGCCTAAAGATTTGAGAGAACAGTGATATCACATACCTGATTTCTTATAAAATGGATTGAGGCTATTGAGAGGTATATAATTTGAAGAATTTCATTTACAAAGGTATTGGGAATTCATTTATAATCATTATAACTCGATTCTGGTAATTTGAAAGAAGTGAGAATTCAAATTTTGTCTGGACAATATTTTTGGGTCGGCACTGCCTACCCTGCCGTCCCTAACGAACCGCCACTGCTCGGAAACATAGGATTTTACGTACAAATCTCCAAGTCGCTCTGGTTCCAATGGAAAAGTGAAAGAATCGAAACATCAGTGCAATCACGCCTAGTTGCGCAGTTTTTGGCTGTTAGAATTACAGCAGAATTACAAAGGGAACCGAAATAAGGTACTTTCGCTTTCCAAAGTCGGAAGTATCCCGTCAATGGGTGATAGCCTGTTAAAGAGAGGACAACATCAATTTGAAAGATGGTAATAATCATGAAGAAAAAATTTTATATTCAAATACTCTGTTTCCAACCTGTTTCAGCTTGCATTTGTTCAGTTCACTTTAGCTCCATTTGCTTTGAAGATCTTTCGATTAAACAGCGATACTTTCCGAGCAAAAATTATAAGAATCTAAAGCCTGAAGCAATTCCCACATTAAATCTGCCTGGTAGGAAGAAAAATCTTGACAAATCAGATAGGACTGAACGTTATAAAAGGAGACGACTGTATGGAAACAAATCAACTTCGAATATACAGATGTGGAAGAAACGGATGGAAAAACGGGAGTTTCAGTGTTAAGCGGCCTACAGACGATCAACCTAGTTGAAGACTAAGTTGTAAACACGGCGTGTTGACGACCAAGTTGAACGTCTGTAGGCTGGTTGGTGGTTGATATTCCAGGTTGAAGACTAGGTTGATGCGAGATCAAATCGGTTTGATATTCAGTGGCGGAGCCCGATGTTGACGACTAAGTTGGAGCGTCTGTATGGTAGTCATCAACTAGTTGGAATTCTATTTTGTAGAGTGAACATAGCTTAGCGTATTCAATATTCGTTGTTCGTATTCGAGGAAAGTTAATAATTTAACTAGACAATATGAGCAGTATTCCAAAAATTCAAGTTTGGGTAGATTCCTCTGATTGTTTCAAAGATCTACCCGAATAATGAAAAATAAAATCCGAGATAATTAAAGAAACTTCTGGGCAGGGGCTTCTGTGCGCTTGTTCATAATGAAGCAATAATGCTTTCAACCCAAAATTCTGTATGGGACTTGAGATTCATTCTGAGTAAATGAATGCAAAATCTCGGAATGCTTGGAATTATATTCTGAAAATTTTTCACAAAAATTGAATATGTAAAAAATCAATAATAAGAAGAAAATTAAATTATATGGTTCAGATGCTGCGATTCTCTTGAAAATTCGCATGAACATTCAGTATATCAATCTCATTCACAAAATGGATTTCACTCGAATCGGATATCCTGTTATGGCAATATAAAGATTATTATGGCTTATTATGAGCATTTTGGATGTGGACGAGAATTCTATTTTGATTGGTTTCGTTTTGAGATATTAAGGAACAAATATTTGGAGTAGTTATTTTCAAGGAACATCTTGTACGATTTGGCTGGTCAACGAACATAACCGTGGCATTTGAGAACCTAACTCACCCAGAAAATCTCAAGTCTCTAGGACAATCCCTTCGAAAAAAATCGTGTTTGCGGTCGGACGGCCCCACGGACCGAATTGAATTTGAACACGGATTCGTCCGGTCACGGAGTCAAATCCTATCGGTGGAGACCATTTTCGACTCAAAATTCGAAAAGTTCTTTCATCAAACTGAAATGCGGGAATTGAGACCGATTTTTTGTACCACTCCTTAGTCCAAATTCTTCTATTCTTAAGAGTGTGGTGCATCTCATCATCACATATATCGTTTAAAATAACATATAATAAAAGATCTTCCTCCACATTTCGATAATTCTTCGGAATTAGCCGACTAGTTTACTCGACGGAAAGCACCGCTGAAATAATGTTTTCAACCTGGTTGACAACCGCTATTTTCACTCTTATTTGGTTTACAACCTAGTTGACAACATAGTATTCAACTAAGTTGATCGTCTGTAGGCCGCTTTAAGGTGCGTACAGATATAGAACAAAACATCGTATCGTAACTCCGTCGCGTAACAAATGTTTGTTACGCATCGAAATACGGCGCTTATCAATATCAATACATCGTTTCGTATCTCATTCGCGGAGCATGCTGCCGTTCCATCTTCACAACAGAAAGAGTTTTCTTGGTTGCAATGGAGGTTGCTGCAGCAGCTTATATATACATGCATTATTTAGTAAAGAAAAATAAAAAAAGGCGTGCAGAAAGAAGGTGGTGGCAGACCAATTTGTATTCTAGTAGAAGAGTGTACAGCGGAAATCATTTACACCTAGATTTAAAATTTCAGGCTATTAGTGGCCTTTACAAAAATTTCACCAGAATGTCCCCAACTGACTTCGAATCATAGAGATAGAATAGAGAAGAGACGCTATGACATACAATTGTGTAAGGAAAAATGGAACCACTGGGCGGGGCTTAGTTGACGACCAATATGGCTGAAAGTTCAGGGTTGAATTAAGTTGCCAGTTTTTTCTGTTTACGAATTTCACTCAAAAAATACGACGTGTTGGGTCTTTAGGAATCCTGTTCAAATAAGGTCAATTGAATATCAAATAAACAATTTTTCTTCAGGCGATAATATACACATATAGAAAGATATCAGATTACCAAGACATACTAGCAAAAATTTCGAATGCGGATCTGTTCAGTACTCATCCCTACCTGTGATATGTTTTTTCTCTAATTTTCTTCTTATCTGTTCCTTCTCTGCTTGAAGAAAGCCATACAGCACACGATACCATTTTATTATTGTTCATTAAGCACAAGAAATCTCAATTTAACTTGAAAAAAGGACAAAAATCACTATTTTTATAAAAAATTCAATGATTATCAAAATTCGACGTATAGCAGTAATATGGCGGATCTGATACCACTTTCATTTCATCGATAGCAACTCTATACTATTCTATCTCTATGCTTCGAATACTTGATCAATTTAATTGGACACAAAATAGCACGAAAAGATACTGGATGGAGAAAGGCAATTTCTGTTCAAGAAAGGTTGGCAGTAAGTATTCGTTTCCTGGCTACTGGTGATTCTTTTACTAGTCTACAATACCTTTTTAAAATTTCTAAACAATCGATAAGTGTTATAGTTCCTGAAGTGTGCGAAGCCATCATAGAGGGATTAAAACAAAATATATAGGTGAGAAACTCATAAATGTTTTAATGAAAAAGAAAAATAATCACATAGAAAAAAGGCTCACGCCGTAAAGGTCACAAAACAATACAATCGATGAATGGACTAGTAGAAATCTAAATCAATAAGTGAACTGAATGGAACGTGCCATCATCGAACGAAAGAGAAGCAGGTGGACCGGTTTCGGTAATTATTTACTATTTGCCACCATCGGATAATTTTGATGAAAAATTCAGTACTCAATAATTTTGGGGTGTAGATTACGAACCTGAAGTCGAAATCCCGTGCAAATGCCTAGTTTTTGAGAAAAAAATTCATGAATGTCACTTCAATCACTCCACTAGATTTCGTTATTACGCCAATGAAATCTGTTCTCCCTTGATTTGAGCCTATGTTAGCGGAGGGAAAATTCATTTTTCATCATAATTCATGAAAATCAACCCTGTTTTTACGATTTATTCAGTAACGAAATAGAGTTGAAAGAGCGTTCATAAACGTAATCACTCCAGATCCAGAGGGAATCGAGTGAATACGTTTATGAACGCGCTTCCATATTCTTCGGCAATTTCTGCCCAGGCATCATGCTTATTGATTTTGTTATAATAATAGGGATGTTTTGTGTCCCATAAAATTTCTTTTCTGCGGTAACTATTGATAAAATTAATAGTTGTCTCTTCCATCCACTCCATGACATTCATTTCTTCCTCTTCAACTGAATAAAAGAAAAACGAATCGCAAATGTGTACCCATCCCGTGCACACATGGAAGTGGTGCAACATCAGTGTGTATCATTCCTTTGATGCGGAGTGAAAACCGACAAGCAGCGGAACGCCGAGATGTTAGGTACTATGTTACGGTGTTGCGCTGTTACGCAGTGCCGTCCAGACTTCTTATATTTACGCGATGGAGTTACGATACGATGTTTTGTTCTATATCTGTACGCACCTTTAAATTCAATCAGGCTCGGGGTCCAGTGGAACAGTGGAAGAATCGAAACCTCGGAGCGATGCGAATCTGAATAAGCGGCTGGTCTGTTGGAATGGCAGTCTGTAGTGAGTACTGAGTGGGGAAACGCGCAAGCAACGATCTAGGATCGAATATCGAATCAGTAACGACAGTAACACTCAAACAGGAGATGGATAACGTCGCATGTCTATTAAAAATGAATACAACAAATTTTCTCCACTCTTATGGGCGGAAATTATTTGACTCAATGAATGAAACAAATAATTTCCTGTGAAAATTAATATTCAGGTTCTTTTTCGCCATAACTGGTTTGAAAATAAAATAAATTCAAAGAAAATAAAAAAATGAAAAAAAAAACAGAAATTAATTCTACGAAAATAGAAAACGAATTAAAACATTTTAAATTGAAGACAAATTCAAATCAAATGTTCAAATAATCCACCTTGTTGTGCCAAACAGTAGCCAAATCTGTTATAAAGGTTTAATCTCGTATCTCGGAGAAGATTCGGCGTACTTGCTATTTTGAAACAAAGTTGGACAGTTCGACAGCTACTAATTAATTTTGATGATGTCTGGTTTCAACAGGATGGCTTCCCAAGTCATAACGCAAGCGTAGTCACACAATATTTAAAAACGACTTTTTCTGACCGTCTACTTACCACAAACGGAACCATCAAATGGCCCCCAGATCTCCAGATTTATCTCCCAATGATTTCTTTCTTTGGGAATATCTCAAAAATATAATGTAGAATTTATTTCATTTTCAAACCAGTTATGGCGAGATTAAATATTTATAACAGATTTTGCTACTGTTTGGCACAACAAGGTGGATTATTTGAACATTTGATTTGAATTTGTCTTCAATTTAAAATGTTTCAATTCGTTTTTTCTATTTCGTAGAATTAATTTCTGTTTTTTTTTCATTTTTTTATTGTCGTTGAATTTATTTTTGTTTTTCGTAGAATTTATTTTATTTTCAAACCAGTTATGGCGAAAAAGAACCTGAATATTAATTTTCACAGGACATTATTTGTTTCATTCATTGAGTCAAATAACTTCCGCCCATAAGAGCGGAGAAAATTTGTCGTATTCATTTTCAATAGACATGCGACGTTATCCATCACCCGTTTGGAGTGTTACTGATTCGATATTCGATCTCCTAGATCGTTGCTTGCGCGCTTCCCCACTCACTACAGACTGCCATTGCAACAGACCAGCCGCTTATTCAACATCGCATCGCTCCGAGGTTTCGATTCTTCCACTGTTCCACTGGACCCCGAACCTGATTGAATTTAACACTGAAACTCCCGTGTTTCCATCCGTTTCTTCCACATCTGTATGTTCCGAGTATATCTGATTGTTCGAATGTCGAAAATACGAATAATCAACCAATAGTTGACTTAAATGAATTAACTGAGGTAGTGATGAGGTAAGTTTGGAATTAAATTCTTCTTCTTCTTCTTCATTCTTATAGACCTTAAGATCTGTTCATTATGAAGGTCCCCTCAGTGGGTTGCGTCTTCTTGGGAGATTGAGCTCCAGCTATCCTTCCACCGTTTTGGCGGTCTCCCTAATGGTCTTCTGCTTGCTGGTTTCCCGTCCTTAGCGATGTATGCTAATCTGTCATGGTCCATTCTTTCTACGTGGTCTCGCCAGTATCTTCTCCTCTTCCTGCCCCATCTCGCTATATCTTCCACTTTACAGAGAGATCTTATATCGGTGTTTCTAACTCTGTCTCTTAGTGTTTTTCCTGCTATACTTCTGAGAGTTTTCATCTCTGCTGTTCTTAGGATACTCTTTGTTTTATTAGTATCAGCTCGAGTCTCGATACCATAGCTTAGGATATGTCTAACACAGGATTTGTATATCCGCACCTTTCCATCGACATGCATATGCTTGTTTGCCCACACAACATCTCTTAGACAGCCAGATATTACCGAGGCCTTATTGACCTGTGATTTGATGTCCTCTATCGGATTATGATTACTGGATATGTGCACTCCCAGGTAGCGGAACTTCATCACTTGTTTCACTATCTTGTCATCTATAACTATTTTACATCGTGATGGTTCCTTCGAAAATGTCATGCACTTCGTTTTTTCAATAGATATGGACATGTTGAACCTTCTGCCGATCCGATAGAACTTTTGTACCTGTCTCTGTAAGTCGTCCTCTGTTTCTGCCAGAATAACTGCGTCATCCGCAAAGCATACCATGCCGATTGGTTTGCCACTCAACTTGTATCCCATCTTCATAGATATTACTTCACGCATGATCTCATCCATGACAAGATTGAAGAGAAATGGGCTGAGGCTATCTCCCTGCCTAATACCTGCTGGTGTTGGTATGTCTTCAGTTGTTTGGTTGTCAACTCTTATTCTTGTTGTATTGTTTATATTCAGATTCCTGATGACGTTTATTATTGCGCCCGGTATTCGTTTTTGCCTCAGTATTTCTATAACATGCTGAACTTTTATTCTGTCAAAGGCTTTTGTCAAGTCAATGAAACACACGTATGTGGGCCATCGAGTAGGCCTTCTCCTTCTCTTGTCTCAAAATGAACAGTGCGTCAGTCGTCGATCTGTTTTTCCTAAATCCCTGTTGTTCATCTCTATTCTCTATGGCATCCTGAAGGATATCTCTGATTATGCTGGTGAACAGTTTCATGCAGGTGCAAAGCAGGCTAATTCCTCTGTAATTCTCCGGGTTGGTTTTTTGTCCCTTTTTGAAGATCGGTATCGTGACGCTTTTTTCCATTCTGTTGGTATGATAGATGTAGCTATTATTTTGTTGAAAAGTTCGGTTAGCTTTTTCGCTAGTTCTTGACCGCCATATTTCAAAAGCTCGTTAGGTATCTCATCAACTCCTGGTGACTTTCGGTTTTTCAGCTTTCTCATCTTCATTTCAACGTTCTCCTGAGCAATCGTCACTTCATCTATCGTCTCCACCTCCAGTGCATCCCCTGAGATTCCTGGTCATCGCTGCCGTATAGTTTTCTGAAATATGTTTCCCACTCATGTAAAGGAACGCTTTTGGTCTGGATGTACTCGTTCACGGGTTTTCTTCTGTTCTTGAGCATCTTCCAAACTGAATGATGGATGAATTAAATTCATCCATCATAATTTTCATTCATTCATACATTTTAGTGAGAATTAATGAACACATCATCGTTCAAGTGAAAAATCAAATTGAAGCACTGCAAGAAAAAAATATTCATCTATTAAACGAAAACTAAAAATTGGGGGATGATCAAAAGCATGTCCAAATTATGCTGAAAAAATTTTTATCTCCTGGTCAAATAGACAGGATTTTACATCAAGGTCATAGCCATTTCAGATAGCCACCGGAAGATATCGCATCTGCAATATCTTTAAGAAGCGTTAGTCCCAAAGCTTACCGCTATTTAGGATCGAATGGATATCCACTACCAACTCTTTCAACATTTGAAATTGGGCAACTTATTTGTCATTGACTCCTGGATCAATCAATGATGTAATTACAATGATGGGAAAAAAGTGTGTGGAGTTGAAGGAAACTGTGCATTTTGTCATTTTGATGAAACGCATTGATATAGAGAAAAAAGAACAGAGAGTGATAGGACCTCACAAAACATGCCAGACAGTGATGGCTCGAGGATAAGTAAATAACTGGAAACAACCAGTGTTCTATGCTTCTGATCGATCGATGACTAAGGAAATTTTGGACACTATTATAACGAAACTTTTCAATGCTGGTTTCACAGTTGTGGGCGATTTAAGTGACATGGGTTCTTCCAATGTAGGCCTCTGATCTAGGATGAATATTTGTTACAATAAAAATTGCTACTTTCAGCATCCCAGCAATGATTTTTTGAAAGTTTTTGTATTTTATGATGCTCCACACCTACTGAAACTTTTAAGGAACCATCTGCTAGATCAGGGATTTTGGGTAAATTACTAATTAATTGATAAGACTTGTTTCGAAAAGCTATTGAGTATTTCATCATCAGAGTTGACAGTCGCCTTCAAAATAGATAAGTATCATTTGGACTTGAAAGGTTCTGAGAGGCAAAAAGGCTGACCAATTACTCTCTAATTCTATATCTAAAACGATAGAATATATGGGCACGCAACGATTGTACATTTCAGAAATCCCTTGGAAAAAAGTTTCTGAATTCGTCAAGACCGTAAACGATTGGTTCGATTAATCCAATTCACGTTCAAAATTTGTGGCCAATAATCTGACGAAAAAAACTTTCGGTACTGATTTGGAAAATCAGAAGGAACTTCTGGAAAATGTTTCAATTCTTGTTGCTACAGTGAGAGTTGGAAAACATGTATCTCTGATTCAATTTCAAAAAGGTATTTTGTTATCGAATAGATCTTTAGGGGAGTTGTTCACTTATTTGAAAACAAATTTTTCCATAGAATATACCTTGACGTCTCGATTAAATCAAGATATTTTAGAGAATTTCGTCTCACATATAAGAGGAATGGGTGCCTCTAATGATCATCCGCATCTATTAGATTTCATGTACCGTTTGCGGTGGTTCATATTGAGTAAGAATTCGGCAGCGGTTTTCACTGAAAAAAAAAAAAATACTGAGGAACTAGGGGAAGAATGTCTCGTGAAGCCATCTGAAAATGAGGACAAGGAACATAGACCATCTCTTGATGAAACATGCCTCACTTAACAACCATTAGGAAATTTCCCATCAACGAGTTGTTGATCAGCGATTTCCAAACTTTGAATTCTACGAACCTTCTAAGTTGTTTTGTGACCATCGTCTGAATATCTTTTATAAGTTGTGTGGTGATGAATACCAAATTATTTCTGTTGAGAAGGCTTCTATTGTAGCATCCAACAATTCATTTGACAGTAATTTCAACATCAATAATTTGTGTTCTGGAAAACATGACGTGGTAAGCGGTACACAAGTAGAATCACTATGTTATTTTCTTCATATTTATGAAGGCGAAACAAATAATTTTTATGGATTCATTGGAAATAAACAATCTTCCATGAAATCTTACCTGAGAAATATAAAAAAAATTCTTTTCCAAATCAAATGATTTGAATAATTTTTAAATAATCATAAAACAAAATGATAATTTCAACTGCGGCGTCTTTTTTAAAAATTTTTCGAATGCTTTTCTCTTGGACATGATATGACAGAGAACAGTGACATAAATAATTTCCGAAAATACTTAAGGGACACTCTCCTGGAGTGTTCAGATGACATGAAAAATTATTGTTTATTTTGCTGCTGCGAAATTTCTGGAATCACTAATGATCACTTTCGTTGCAAATGTTATTACCGTTTGATTCATATGAAATATTCGTTAACTACAGAATAACTAATAGATGGCATCAAGCAGAAAGCGAAAATGACATTTGTGCTTTGTACCGGTTGAACTAACTTTATTATCACGAGATATATATTATGTAAAATGTAATCAGCTTCATTATTTGTTCCGACATCAAATAATTTCATCTATCATCATTAAACTGTTTTATCAATTCATATATCCATTGATTCATTTTTCAATTTAATCACACATACCCCTATTCACAAATGATTTTATTTGTTTCTCATTTGTAAACGTCAGTTTCCAAAAACACAATATTAATCAAGGAAGTTTATTTTTTCGAGTCACTAACTTGTAAAATTGACAGTTAACTTGTATAGTATATAACATTACTAGCAAGGTAAGAGGGTTTTTACTGGCGAATGGAGGATATAATTGACGAGCCGCAGGCGAGTCAGTTACCTCCTTGAGCCAGTAAAACCCGTTACCTTGCGTGTATTGTTTAATATTTTATTTTTTTCTCGTTTGTAAAAAGGTGAGATAAATTCCAAAAAAATCTCAATAATTTGTTGCAAATGTCGTAAGCTATTTATGATTATTTATGACATCGGAAAATTATGACAACTGTCAGTGGCTTTACGAGAGGGAAGTCCTTCGAGAATATTTGCTAATTTCTGACGAAAAAGGCCAGATCCAAATGAAACAAGGTATAAATATCGTTTTTTAATATTTTTATAACGTTTATTACTGAAAATATTTGTTCCAGGAACGATGAAATTAGAAGGATAAATGAAATTAGAAGCAAGTACGTGAAAAAGAAAGCAAATAGATACGAATAAAACAAGGAACTCTGAGATTAGAAGAATAAATTAAATTAGAAGCAAGTAGTTGACAACTTTCAATGTAAATAATACTACTAACTTGTAAAAGTTTTACAAGTTAACTGTCAATTTTACAAGTTAGTGACTTGAAAAAATAAACTTCCTTGATTAATATTGTGTTTTTGGAAACTGACGTTTACAAATGAGAAACAAATAATAGTATATTATTCAATGAGCGGTAATGCAGGTCAAAACACACGCAGATGAATTTTGCGCCAAGAGCCGTCAGGCGAGTGGTGTAATTCATCAAGTGTGTTTTGAGCATTACCGCGAATTGAATACTATACTTTATCCACGACTTCTTCAGTAAAATTCGAATTAATCTGCATTTAAAAAAATTTGAACAGTTGTCAAAAGCGTTGACAACATTTCGTCCAACCGTCAAACCTCTGTACTCTGTGGTCGGGAATCAAATCAGAGTCTCTAACTAATCAAACCAAGTAATTTCGCGGGTGTTATGTGCGGGTGTTATTATAACACACGCTTTTCGGTTCATAGACATGTTATGACTACCATTACACATAGAAATTAGTTTAATGGAGTGGATAAAAACTTTTACAAGTTAGTAGTATTATTTACATTGAAAGTTGTCAAGTACTTGCTTCTAATTTAATTTATTCTTCTAATCTCAGAGTTCCTGGAACAAATGTATTTCTCAATAAACGTTCTCAAACTATTCAAAAACGATATTCGTACCTTGTTATATTCGTATCTATTCGCTTTCCTTTTCACGTACTTGCTTCTAATTTCATTTATCCTTCTAATTTCATCGTTCCTGGAACGAATATTTTTAGTAATAAATGTTATAAAAGTATTAAAAAACGATATGCATACCTTGTTTCATTTGGATCTGGCCTGTTTCGTCAGAAATTAGCAAATATTCTCGAAGGACTTCCCTCTCGTAAAGCCACTGACAGTTGTCATAATTTTCCGATGTCATAAATAATCATAAATAGCTTACGACATTTGCGACAAATTATTGAGATTTTTTTGGAATTTATCTCACCTTTTTACAAACGAAAAACAAATAAAATATAAAACAATACACGCAAGGTAACGGGTTTTACTGGCTCAAGGAGACCCTCATCTTACCTTGCTAGTAATGTTATACAGGGTGACTGGTGACGTAAGGGACAACGGCTAACTGGAGATAGAGGACCTCAAACTGAATGAGGATTGGGGGTTTAAATGTCCCATGAGGCTATTAGTTTCAGAGATACAGGGTGTTTTTTGCAAAAGTGCTAAAACTATAAACTCCCATATCTTCGTCAATATGGCAAATTTTTCGCAGATATTTGGCAAGCGTGGTACTATACATATTCTCCATCAGATCGAGAAGAAAACATTCCCAAAAATTGCAGGTCCGTATCTAAAAATTTCAATTTCCGTGTCAGGTTAGAAATATCACTCGGTATGATATGTTGAAAGTCGAATATTACAATTTATTCATATTGAATTCAAGAAACATACTATTCCTGATAGAAAAAACACTGAATTTGAGATGCTTAAATAATCCTGACGCCTTTTGAATATTCCTTCACATCTTGAAATCCTTTTTTATTAATTTTTCTATCAATATTATAAGAAAAATTTAAAAACAATAGAAATACAAAAAGATTAACAGTAGCACATATGATTCATAAAAAAATCAAATAAACAAATGCTCGATATGCGAGAGCCATTCCCCTCACACACTTATTGGCTCTTTTGAACAATTGAAGTACTTTTCATATCCACAAGATGAAAATTATACTCGTGATAGAACAAAAACACTGGATTTCAGCTCGAGAAAAATTTGACTTTCTTCTCAGAACCCCTGAACAATAATCCATCTGGTACTTATGTTTTCAACAAAATTTATTCTTCAATGAAATAATGTATAAATTTTGAGGACTTATTTTCCTCTAATATGTACTTAGGTGTAGCAACTTCACCTTCTTTTGAGAAGCATATGAATTTCTTTAATGCAAACAGAATATTAGGGAAACAAGTGATTTTTAGAATAAGAGGTTTATTATTCATTATAAATAAAATACATCCTACTACACAGAGTAGGCTTATTTCAAAAATTGACGTTTATATTCATACATTCATTGATTGTGAGTTATTGGGAATTGTGTCGTTTGTTTATCTACTGAAAAATGCCTTCAGTATTCACGAATGAAGAATATGTAGATGATACTTGTTTTTGAATTGCGCAAAATGAACGGATATAATATTTGGTCTCAGAATAATCCTCATCTCAAAAGAGAAAGAAATCATTAGAGTTCAAGAGAGCCAATAAATGCGTTGAAGCAAATTGCTCTCATTTCGAGCATTTGCTTAGTTGTTTTTTCATAAATCATTGCATTATTTAATTGAAGAATAAATTTTGTTGAAAAAGTAAGTACCAGATGGATTATTGTTCAGGGGTTCTGAGAAGAAAGTCAAACTTTTCTCGAGCTGAAATCTAGTGTTACTGTTCTATCGAGAGTAATTTCTCATCTTGTGGATATGAAAAGTACTTCAATTGTTCAAAAGAGCCAAAAAGTGTGTGAGGGGAATGGCTCTCGCATATCGAGCATTTGTTTATTTGATTTTTCTATGAACCATATGGGCTACTGTTAATCTTTTTGTGTTTGTATTGTTTTTTGAGTTTTTCTTATGATATTGATAGAAAAATTAATAAGAAAGTATTTCAAGATGTGAAGGAATATTCAAGATGTGTCAAGATTATTTAAGCATCTCAAATTCAGTGTTTTTTTCTTTCAGGAATAGTATGTTTCTTGAATTCGATATGAATAAATTGTAATATTCGACTTTCAACATATCATAAAAACTATAAAAAATTTGTGCCATTCAAACTAAAAACAGATTTTTACTCAGTGTTTCTTGAAGATTCCAATTTTCCAATTCAATTTTTTTTATCTCATATACCGAGTGATATTTCTAACCTGACCCGGAAATTTAAATTTTTGAATACGGACCTGCAATTTTTGGGAATGTTTTCTTCTCGATCTGATGGAGAATATGTATAGTAACACGCTTGCCAAAAATCAGCGAAAAATTTGCCATATTGACGAAGATATGGGAGTTTATAGTTTTAGCACTTTTGCAAAAAACACCCTGTATCTCTGAAACTAATAATCTCCAGTTAGCCGTTGTCCCTCACGTCACCAGTCACCCTGTATACTATAATTGATGAGAAAGAATATTTATTTTTGTATTCATATACAGGGTGGTCCAGATCGTAACCAAGAAATTGTAACCAAGTATTCTACTTCAAAAATAAGCCCTAGTTTGTCATATAAACATACGAGTATGTCGAGAAATGTTACATAATAATGATAAGACTATTTTTGTGAACGAAACTTGTAACTAAAACTTCATGCATGAGAAAGTGTTTTATTTTTTAACCGGAAACGGTGGCTCGTACAGCAAAAAGCCAAGAAACCGAATTTGCTCCAAATTAAATAAGGATATAAAAAGTAATTCTTGTTGTCGGAAAACCCAGTGAAGTATCATTTTTTTTATCTGAAAATATTTAGTCTCGCTGTAGTACGGACGCCACTGGTAGAATAGAAAAGAAATGATATTATGCAAAAAGTGGTCTTTGACTCTCAAAACCTATGTCTCGAATTTCATAAAAACATTTCAAGCTGTGTGAAAGTTATTACCGTAAATTGGGGATACTTTGTGACTAGTGGGTAACTTTGTGACAATACGCAAATCGAAACAAACTGCCTAATATTTTCCAAGTTTCGCGCGCAAAGAGAATTTTTTCTGCCGCCAGGCAGTAGCACATATTTCAGCCCAATCAAATATATCTTCATAAAAGCGGTAGACCTCTCTAGTAACTTTTAGACTGTCATGAGAAGAGCATACCGATTCTGTCGATTTTTTCAAAAGCTGGAAACTTTCGTCTGCACAGCCAAATCTGAAATATTGTCAGTTAAAATCGTAAGTAGGTTCATTTGCTCCTGTAGTTATCATATTATATTCCAAATTATAGTCAAGAATCATTGATTTTAATATCTTTTTTTCGAAGAAAACAAAAAAAAGTTCGCAGCATGGGGTAACATTGTGACATGTCACAATGTTTTCCAAATAATTACATAAGATTTTTTTAATTTTTTTGCATGTAGACTGCGACCAAAATCTTGCCAGAATGCCTCAAACATATAGAGACGCTTGGGAGCAAGAGCTTACAGAAATCCCTCGTTGCTGAAAAAGCTGGTACAAGATATTTCAAAAAAGGCTGCAGAAAATTTAAAAGCAGTTTAAGCTTTTTAAGAGCAACGAATAATAAAGAATTCCATTTTCCACAAGTTGACTACTGGCAACTAAAATAAATTTTGAAGGAAAAGAGGAAAAAAGGGAAAAATTTTCATTTCATGGCTTGCCTGATCACTTAGCAATTTTGTAATCCCAGGAAAATTTTGCAGTTTGTGCAATGTGTGAGTGTGTAGTTTTATGCTTACTCTCATTCAATCAATATTAACTCTTATTTGAGCCCATTACATGTTTTCGTTCTTGTTCAGAATATTAATTTTTGTTTTCAATAAAAGTTGAAGTTAATTCATGTTTTTTTATCCAAAAAATATGAGCATACTTTTTTTTAATTTTTAGTAATTTTATACTCAAAATGCAGGGGTATTATTGTGCTCTGATTCGAATAATGCGTTGTCACAATGTTACCCCGAAGCACGGGGTAAAATTGTGACAATTTCAAATTCGAAAAAGACTATATCAAAATAATTTTTTCAACAATATTATATTCTCATTGTATACCGAAAGGACAGATATCTACTGAGTATTTTTTTCACGTTTTAACTGCTCAAGAAGTGTTTAAAAATGTGTAAAAACCTCAAAAACTGTCACAAAGTATCCCCGTTTTTCGGTAATAAAAAACATTTTTTTCTATAATTTTAACACCCCGTATCTCGGAGAGGAAACATTTCTCAACATTATATTCATATGACAAACTAGGGCTTATTTTTGATGTAGAATACGTGGTTAAATTTTTTTGTTACGATCTGGACCAGCCTGTGTGTTATAATATACCCATTAGCGATGTAACCGAAACCGAACCGAAATACTTATTCTGGCAGATCCAGCCTTTTGGCCGGAATTCCTACTCAGACCGAACTTCACCTAGATTCGACTGGAATGTTTCGAGTAAAGAATTAAAGAAAAACAGGAAATAATTTTCATATTTTGTTTAGATTATAACAAAAAAAACCGTCTTTTACAAAAAGAGCTTCACTCATAAAATCACAGGATAAATATTTGGGAGAAGCCCTGCGTAGGAGCTTTTGAGCGCTAGTTCATTGGTGGGGACTATTACCTCAAATTTTTATATGGGACTTGAGATTGATACCGAATATATAAATGCTGAATCTCACCACAATACAAATTTTATATTCTGGAACTTATAAGAAAATAAAATATCTAAAAAATATGACTAAAAAAAATTCTATGATTGTGATGATACGATTCTCTTTTTTGCACGAACATTCAGTTTATCAGTTTTCATTCACAAAAAAAAATTTCAGTCGAATCGGATATCCTCTTATGGAGATATTAAGATTCTTCAATATTTCAATTGAATTTTCTATGGTTCTGTTAACACTTTGGCCACGAAATTTTGGATGAACATTAAGTATATCGATCTCCATTCACAAAATATAATTCACACAAATGGGATATCTTTTTATAAAAATATTAATTATCTTCATTTCAAAATTCCAAATTGAATTTTCCATGGTTCTTTTCACACTACGTGCACAAAATTTTGAATGAGGATTATTATACGCGTCTTCCATTTGACCGCAACATTTCATTGCCATTGGGTTCGTTTTGTTTGAGATATTGAGGAACAAAAATTTTGTATATTCATATTTTATGGAACTCCTGTACGATTTGGTTGGCCAACGAACTTAACCGAGGCTAGAGACAATCTAGGACAATTCCTTTGAATGTTATCGTGCTAATGGCCGCCTCACGGACAGAAGTGAGTTTGACCACGGATTCTTCATCAGGGAGTCGGACCTAATCATTCGAGACTATTTTCGGCTCAAAATTCGAAAATTACAGTCATTTGCGCAAAACGATATAGCACTCGTTTAAGTAGAACGATCTCTCAAAAAATAGAAAAGAACCGTTAGTCAGTTATCACAGTTTAATGTTAAAAATCTTCAAGAAAGTTGTATGATTCAGCTTTCGTTTCGACCTGCAATTCGGCCGTGGCGATTCGGTTTGTGATTCGGCCTATAAATTTGGTTTTTCCGGCCAGAAGAGCCGAATCGAAAAATTCGGTCCGGTTTGAAACTGGAGGTTCGTTACATACCAAGTACCCATTCCTATATTAAATGAAAGTTCTCTTTTTCATTTCCCAATTTCATTCTTTTGAGCCGATCAAAATAGAAAATGAAAACGACGATAAGGTTTGTTGACACGAACCATTCATTCGCCAAAATATGCCCGATTAAGAATTAGTCGCCCAGAGCGATCATATACAGTGGTGACCCAAATTTATAAGGAACTCAATTTGTATCCGACTAATTATTTTTTGATCTGCCAAATTTTGGTGAAATCTTTTGTGAATATAAACTCTTCTTAGTTGTAGAAAATTTCTAATCTAATCAATAAATGCAGGGGGAGCCAAGTAAGAAGCAAATTGGGTTTCAGATAAATATCCTTCTTACTCGTTGTAGAAAAATTCTAACTAATCAATAAATGCAGGGGGAGCCAAGTAAGAAGCAAATTGAGTTTCAAATAAATTTGCCAAGTAAGAAGCAAATTGGGTTTCAAATAAATTTGCTTCTTACTTGGCTCCCCCTGCATTTATTGATTAGAATTTTTCTACAACAACAGGGGGAGCCAAGTAGGAAGCAAATTGGCAAATTAGCTAAGAACTTACACTGTGAGCCAAATTCATTTGAAGAAGAAAAGGTAATATTCACAAAATTTCACCAAAATTTGGCAGATCAAAAAATAATTAGTCGGAGACAAATTGAGTTCCTAATAAATCCAGCTTGTCAACAAATCGATAATAACTAATGAAGAATTTGTTCGTTGAATCGAATTTGACGTTAGTAACGTATACAAATTCTTCATTATTATCGATTTGTTAAACTGGATTTCGATTATTATGATCGTGTGCGATAGGACCTTATACCAGGTGAATGATTAAAATAATAATTTACCTTTCTCTTGACCAGAAGTATCTACTGAAGCAACTTTTTCCTGAATCACGTCGACAAAATGTGATTATCAACAAAAATATTGAAGTTTCTATAACATTCTTGGTATTGTGGAAATAAGCAACACACCATTATATTGAGATAATTAATAATTTCATTTCGATAACGAACATTGGCGTTGGCTATTCACCAAATTCCTTCATCACAAAAGTTGAACTTCTAAATTGAATGTGTCATACGAATAACCTATAAAAGTGATTTACACCCCCGTATTCCCTACGTAAGAAAATGAGAGTAGGCTCATTCGAAAGCTGCGGTCATAGCAGGATTTTTTCGATAGTTAGAATTTGGCTAAAGGACTCCGTAGAGACAAAAATCACTTTTAGGTGTAATTATCAACGCCCCTATCCCCTAGTTGAGAAAATGAGAGTAGGCTTATTCGAAAGCTTTGTACAAAGCAGGACTTCTTTCAAAACTTCAGATTTGGGTAAATTACGATCACGATTGGAGACGAAAATCTACTTTAAGGGTAACTTAACTTAACCCTTTTTCATCTAAGACAGTCAGATCTTTTACGAAAGCTAAGATCATTATTTTCATACAAACATTTTACTCGCATATTTACAACAACGATTCCGTGAAACGATAGAGAATACGCTAAGGGATCACTTCAACCCTATATCAATATGTGATTCTTCCTTTCGTATAAATATTCAGCAATGATTATCTATTCTTTTTGAATGCTTGCAATGAGAAGATGACGATACTAATTTGATCTTGAAGTATTAATTCATAGCAGCCTTTTTACGCCTGATTCTCATAGGATACTGAATTAATTAACATCTTTATTATCGTAGACCTGGAGAAGTACTCGAATGAGCAATCACTTCATTTCAAATTATTCAATACGTGAATATATGTCCCTTTTGACGAACGTCTGTGAACCTTCGGCTAATTTCGGCCATTTTACACAGGGACAGTCCAAAGCAAAATTTTTGAAGGAACAAAGTTTGGAAAATTTGCCATCTGTGCATTGATAGCTCGGAAAACCGATGGTGGAAGGGGGTGGTATTTTGGTTTGCGATTCAATATTTTATTTCTGAGAGCACTTAAAGTAATAATTTAAAATTCTGTCCTCAGAATTTCGAAAAAATATTATGGTTCTTTCGATACTAAAAAAAGTGAAAAGACTTTTGATTCGTATATGATGATTACAACAGAAATCTATTTAGAAATATTAACTTAAAATATCATTGTCATAGAAAATTATCATAGTAAGTTTTTGAATTATAAGAAGTTTAGATATGTGTTCTGCAAATAATTTTTTCATAAATCGTAAAATTATTCCAGTTTGATGAAATTTAGCAGACATGAACACCTCATAAATTCACATTTTGATTCTGAATTTCATATTCAGATTGAGATAAGAAAAATATTTCAGTGGAAATAACTTCGAAACTTTTGAACTGGCGATCTGGCCCGCTGAAGAACTCGAATGAATGAAGAAGTTTGACATTGATCGGATTCCATTAACGGTTAAAATTACAGACATTTTGGTAAAACGACCACACCGCTGTTCCCCTATAAACAATCGAGCAAAAAATACTGCCCGATAATTTGGCAATTTTTAAAGAATTCAAATTCATTCATAATTTATGATATTTTTTTGGAATATGTATTTCAATTTAATTGAAATTTTTTCAACTGCTTCAAAAATTCACAAACTACTTCGAGAATTCACCAACTCTGTTTAATATTTGGCACCTAGACCAACTACTTTGACATTTGTTCAACTGCTTCAAAATTGTAACAATTGTTTTGAAATTTTTATAACTGCTCCGAAAAACGGATCGGAGATAGATTTCATAAGGTTCTATAAAATTGCTATCAAATATCATTTGATTTGCCGGACTGTATCACATAATTTTGGACAGTATTAAAAAGATCGCGAAATCTCCCTGTATAATTAATTCCATTATTTCTTTAACATTGGCGTAAAACTCTATCATCCATTCATTTAAGTTTCCAAATAATATTTTATGGCACCATCCATGTTGCCGTTTGTATATGCATCACTAGAATTAATTTTTCAAGAATATTTTCGACCCAGTTCACGATTTTCCTCTGCGTTGTGGTGATTAAAGAGTACGCATAAAAACACATTTTTTTCTAATTCAAAATTATTTTTGATTTTCACAGTGGCGTCCGTCCAGACTTTTTTCCGAATAAATTTAGCAAAAAAAATTGTTCTTCAATGCTTTTTTCGAATTTTAAATTATTTTCGTAATCATTACATAATTTACAGTGGATATAGTAAATTGAGTTTTCACCAAAACCGAAAAACATTGTAAATTCCCAAGTTTTCACTATAGTGTCGATAATTGAGACATTTACCAAAAAGTCACCGTTTTAATAAACTATCCATTCATTTCAGAACACAGACTCCAGCACCACGTCTGACGAGGAAGGAACTCAAAGAAGGTTCGTTAGGTTCATCGAGGAAGAAACAAACGGTGTTAGGGTCGGATGCGATGGTGCATTGGACACTCATACGCAAGATGTGATAAACACAAGTCAGACAGCCGAGAACTATCATATAAAACAGGATAATAGTTACAATAAAGTATCGCCTGACACCACAGAGATGATGCTTACTTTCAAGTTAGGGAATCATGTCCTGATATCGAACAATAGTCTGAAGCCGAATTCAGCTGTGAGACAGCTATTTCCTTGTACCAAACCAACAACAGGTATGTATTCATGATAAAATGATATATTTTTTTACGTTGATCCAAATTTTGTTGTCATTTTTTGATCGCTCGTTCTACTTTATTGCGTGCTATATCTTTATGAATATGTCTCAAACGATAGGCCTCGACTCCCTGATGACCAATCCGTCGTCAAATTCAATTCTACCCGTTCGGCCGTTAGCACGATTACTTTCGAAGAGATTGTCCTTGACACTTCAGATTTTCAGGGTGAGTTCGGTTCCCCAATGCCTGGGTTGAGTTCGTTAACTAGCCAAATCGTAGAGAGCGTTCCATTAAATATGGTAATTCAAAATTTTTCTTTCTCAATATCTCGGACGAAACCAATTGAAATGAGATTTTGCGGTCACGTGCAAGATGCTCATAATAAGCCTCATGCAAAATTTTGTGGCCATAGAGTACACAGAACCATAGAAGATTCAATTGGAATATTGAAAAGAAGAATATTTATTTTTCCATGAAAAGACATCCGATTCGAGTGAAATTTATTTTGTGACTGAAGATTGATATACTGAACATTCTTCTAAAATTTTGTGCCCATAGTATTAACAGGTCCATAGAAAATGCAATTGGAATATTGAAAAGAAAAATCTTTATATTTCCATAACAGGATATCCGATTACACTGAATTTTATGTTGTGAATAAATACTGATATACTGAAGTTTTTTCAATTATTTATTTTTCACATATTTTATTTTCTGAATAATTTCCAGATTTTCATTTATTCAGCATGTCCTGAAATTAATGCAACAAAATTTAATCAGTTTAATTAAACTGCAATTGCAGAGACGAAACTAGCCGACAATTTTCATTTTTGTCCAGTAGCATGCCATTTCCGAATTATAACCTCCGGAATTTCACCTGAAATGAAATTCTTTCTTTCTTATCTCAGGCCTTGATAGTGCAAACTTCACAAAATTTTATATAGGAGGGTTTTCTGTCATGTCTAATTTGCTACTGATATTTTTTTCTTCCGAAAGCCTTCGGAGACTTTTATCTGAGTGCCCTATTACCTTTGGGATCAAGTTTTTTTGGTTACAAATTTGAATTACCAGAATCTGTTGATATTTGAAAAAAAAATTTCATTGTCAAACTTCTTGTTTTTTGCATTTTTTTCATCAAACGTACGGATTTCGAGAAATATCACAAAATGATATCAGCTAATTAAAGACTTTCAGCGCATAGATTTCAAAGTGTTTATCGAACATTGCTACACTTTATCAACGAAATTATTACTTTTGATCGTTATCAAATACTTATCATCAAATTATTCAAAGAAATTAGATTTGGAAATGTAATAAAACACACTTTATATTATTCATTGTAGTCTTTGGCGATCGATTTTATTCCAGCATCAGGCCAGTACACTAATGTAGAACATGTATTCAATTAGGTGAGAGTAATATGCAACTTACTGTCTTTAAGTTGAACGAATGAAATGGATAGCGTAACGTTTCGGTGTCTACATCAGACTCCTTCAGAAGAACTCGGAAAATCTTTGGAATCGTGTCTATTTTCGTTCTATTGTTGCTGTTGGTAATCTAATTGACATTGACGGTTGTTAATATATAGAGATGTTGATTCATTTAATTTTGGAATTTCCTGATGTCCTTTCTTTTTTCAATAAATCATACCAAATACGATCTATTCCAACAGAACAATTAGCCATTTATTTATTTCTTTTTCTAGTATTACTGTTGTGCAACAATTTTTTCGGAAGTAATTTGCTCCTAACAAATTAGTGTGAGGATTTACGCAGAAGCATTTCATCTTAAAACAATTTTTTGATTGTTTCTGTCTCAGAGACTGGGAGTGAAAACCCAAAAAGTTTTCTAGAAATGCAGAACCCTCCCAGATTATGTTTTAATCGATATTTGGTATTATTTTGTTAGAATTGTTGAAAAAGCAGTCAATTTTTGTTATTGGTATATTATTCAATGAAATTATAATCAAGTCTGATTTTTTCGAAAAAATTCAATAAAGTGTAAAAATAGAATGAAAACCTGTATGCTTATTGCTGTAATTCGATCAAAGACTAAATTGTTTAATTTCTTCTGTTTGTACCTAACTATGTGTTGGTTGCACTGCTTGTCAATCAGCAAGTATTTCCGTTTCCCGGTATGAACAGTTAGTGTAAATAAGTTAAAATTGTCAAGTCACATTGCGGAATAAAGTTTCTGAAGATAATTAAAAGCTTTCTATAATCCTTGAATATATTCATAATTGAGGGACACTTATGGAATTCCAACCAAAACTTGTATATGTCCGCCCTTGATTGATGAAATTAAAAATTTCGCCATATTCCACTAATCCACTCGAAGATTCTGATCATTGTTTCTGCTCGTTTCGGGAAAACGGAGAGATATACCGTTGAACAAAGAGTTCAAATACATTTCATTTACGGAGAGGCCCGTGGAGATACATACTTGGCTCGTCGATTATACGCTGAAAGATATCCTCAACGAAGACTTCCTCATCATCAAATGTTTTCGCGTATCCACCGACGGCTAATGGTAACATGGTCAATTACTGTGAAGAGGAAATTCTTCACTAACGATGCAAGAAGAAGAGATCATCTTGAATCTGTTTGAAGAAAATCCGAAAATAAGCATACGACGAGCATCGCGACAGTTCAGAATTTCTAAAACACTAGTGCATAGGTTCATACACCGACAGTTACTGAAGCCCTTCCATTTCCAAACAGTTCAGGAACTCAAACATGAAAACTTTCCTAGAAGAAGAAGTTGCTGTGAATGGGCTCTGACTCGTTTCAACCTGAATCCAGATTTTTTGAAGTATTTTTTTTCACCGATAAGGCATCCTTTACGATGGATGGAATAATGAATTTACATAACCTCCATTACTGGGTAATAGAAAATCCACACATGTTGAGACTAATCTATTCTCAAGAAGAATTTTGGGTTGATTGTTGGTCAGGAATTGTTGCAGATTGTCTCATTGGCCCTTATTTTTTGCCAAGTTGTCTAAATGCCTAAAGTTACCTCAATATGTTGCAAGAACAATTACCAATTCTCATAGAAGATGTTCTCCTTGGTATAAGACAGAATTTGTGGTTCATGCACGATGGCGCTCCACCACATCGGGCACAGATCGTAACTGAGTGGTTGAACGAAAATTTCCCAGGACGTTCTTCTTTTTCGCGCGGTGCCTTCCGGCCGAACTGAGGATTAGAGGCCCATTGTTCACCCGCATCGTTCTATAGAGACTCAGCTCCTCAGACACGAAGACAGAAATGTCGCGAGTCTGCCAGGAGTGGTCCCTCTCACCATAGGAATAGTAGGTGTTGGAGTTCCTAGGTGTGTTGACCTTAACTCAGTTAGGTTACCACAGTTGAACAAAATATGCTCAACCGTTTCATCAGTGCTCCGGCACCACCGGCATAGGGAGCAGCTCGTTAATCCCATTCTCTTCAAATGTTTGTTAAACACGCGACCAGTCAATGCACCAGTCACCAGACCGAGTTGTTTCCTCTCCAGAAACAGACGTCTATTGACTTCAGGTCGCGAGGACGGTCTCTCAACGAGAATCTTCTACCACCTCAGGACCACCCCCGCGTTCCATTCCGAGGAAAATTCTCTGTTTGGCCAGCTCCTGAAGGAGCTTCTGACAGATTGGCAGCGCAGGCTCCGGTCCAACAAATGCTACTCTGGCTCCCCGCCTAGCCAGTTCATCTGCCTTGACATTACCAGGTATATCCGCATGGGCCGGACACCAGATTACTTTCAAAAAATTATCAGAGCTCAGCCCACGCAGAGCTTTCCTATATTCTTCTACCAAAAGAGAGTCAACCCTAACATCAGATAGAGATTTCAGAGTTCCCTGACTGTCGCAACATATGTAAATGTGCTGGCCAGAGTATCCTCTGCGAATATTTTCTAGTGCGCAGGCAAGAACCGCAAATAGCTCAGCCTGCACAATGGAACAATCTTTCCCCAGAGGGACAGCCTGATTGAAGTGAGGACCCACGATTCCGGCACCAGACCCTGTTGTTGTGACAGAGCCATCCGTGAACCACGTGGGACATTCAGGACTAAGAAGCCTGTTTGATGAAGACCAAAGGTCTCTGTCAGGAACAATTACCCTGTAGGGTTCGTAGAAGTAGAACTTAGTGCCCGCGCGCTCATCTCTTTGGAGAAGGGGAGCGTGAGCATACTTAACCATTTTGAGGGCCCTTGCGTGCCGAGTGAAGAGTCCTCCTTCGCGCCTTCCCAGGACGTTGATCGGCAACAATTCTGGGGAGCCATGAAAGAACTCGTTAATGCCAAATGTTTTGTATTTCTTGATTTAAAGAACTTGTATTTTGAACTGAAGCTTTATTTTCGTTTTACAAGACTTGTAACGTATTATAATTGGGTTAAAATGGTGCGAGATGTTATCCATATCAAGCCTTGCGACGTACTGGCTTCCCGCTTTGTGCGCCGGCCAACCGACGCAGTAATGCTGGCCTCTTGGGTGGGGCTCCATGTTGCCGGCTTGCCGTTTCGGGCGTTGATATACTGAACATGCCCCCGGCCTTGAAAGGGCTGACTTTCAATCGGAAACATGCGGTGACTCGATGGGCAGTGGACATATCTTGGGGAAACTTCTCCTGACAGTTCCATCTTGCGTTCGGATAGAGGCAACTCTTGGTACTCCATCGCTTCCCGTGTGGATAGCTTCTATTCGTCCTAACTTCCACTTCATTACTGGTGTATTGTCTTCCTTTAGCAAGACGAGGGAGTTTGGTTTCAACGATCCAGAATTGACCTTCCATTTTGTACGCTGCTGGAGTTCGCTGACGTATTCTTTGCTCCATCTGTTCCAGATGTGCTGTTTCACTTGTGTGAGGTGCTGATATAAGGACATTCTATTGACTGGCAAATGCGTTAAATCTGGTTCTGGTATAGAATACGCCGATCTTCCAATCAGAAAGTGCGATGGGGTAAGAGGAAGTAGGTCATGAGGAGAATCGGGAAGAGGGGATAATGGCCTTGAGTTCAAAATCGCCTCTATTTCTACAAGTAAAGTATTGAGTTGTTCGAATGTAAGAATTAAATCTTTAGTGGTTCGTCTCAGGTGATACTTCATTCGCTTTACTCCTGCCTCCCACAGACCACCGAAGTGAGGGGAATAGGGAGGTATAAACTTCCAATTGAAATCATTTTTATTGAATGATTTTTCCAAATCGGTTTTTTGTGAGGATATGAATTTACCTAGCTCGCTGAGCTCATGACTTGCTGCCTTAAAATTTGAGCCATTGTCACTACATATCAAAGAAGGTTTTCCTCTTCGAGACACAAATCGTTTCAGAGCTAATAAAAATGAATCTTTCGATAAGTCAGAAACCAATTCAATGTGTACGGCTTTGGTAACCGCACAGACAAACAGACACACGTAGGCTTTACTCACTCTGAAACCTCGACCTGATTTGCTTTTAATGTTCATGGGGCCGGCATAATCCACCCCAGCTACCTGAAAAACTGTTCTAGGTTCCAACCGAAACTCTGGCAATGGAGCCATTATAGGTTGGACTGTCTTTGGGTTCCATCGGTAACAAACCAGGCATTTTCCAACGATACGTTTTACAAAAATTCGTCCGCCAATTATCCAGAAATTTTCTCGAATCGTCGACAAAGTGTGTTGGGGACCTGCATGTAGCAATCTTAGATGGCATTCTTCCACGATTAATTTCGACAAATGACTACGCGGGTCCAATATAGCAGGATGTTTTTTCTCAAAATTGAATGTCGAGTTATTCAAGCGACCCCCAACGCGCAAAATATGTTGCTCGTCGATGAAAGGATTCAAACTGGACAGTTTTCCGCTTGCAACAGGCTTTTTTGAATTAATTTTCTTTATCTCTTCTTCAAAATAACACGACTGCGATATTCTGATTAGCTTTGCTAAGGCCGTGTTAAGCTCTTCGACAGTCAGATTTCCAGATAAGAGTTTCATATTTTTCCTTTTCAACATGCAATTTTCGCGAAATCGCAGAATGTAAGCTACGATGCGTTTCAGTTTAGATAAATTAGAGTATCTTGAAATAAGATACTCTTCAGTTGTATTAACTAACAACACTTGAACCTGCTTATTTCTCATGTCCGGTAGGTCTTGTTCAGAAATATCGAAACTTGAGCTCCAAGTATTTGAGTTTTCCTTTAGTAATGACGGACCTTTCCACCATAATTCATTGTCTACCAATAGTTTTGGTTTTACACCACGAGATAACAAATCCACAGGGTTATTCTTTGTCGCTATGTGATTCCACTTACAAGATGCGGTTAAATCTTGAATGTCCGCAACACGATTGGCTACGAAAGTTTTGAGTTTATTGGGAGGTTGTTTGATCCAACCCAAGACTATGTGAATCGCACCACATATAGCACTCATCAAATTCCAAATTATGAAAAGCATCTTTGACTTTTTGAATAGTTTGGATAGAGTCCATGCAGCCATCAGCTCTAGACGAGGAAGGGTATAATCCTCAAAGGTGCCACCTTCGCCTTTGCGCATAACAGTTCCGTATGCACTTGTCCCCTTTTATCAACAGACCTAATGAGGTCCGTCAAGTTGGCCCGGAAGTTCCGGCACTTCTTGAAGAAAAAATTTCCACGGAAAATGCTAGCTAGATGCTGGAAGATGCTGAAGAAAAAATCGAAATATCTTCAACCGTTGTGGAAAAATCGACGATTGAATTTTCCGGGCCAACTTATGTGCAGCCTGGACACCTCAGCATTTTTCATCGAAATGCTCACAAAGTTTAATGCTAGGTAGGTGCTGAGAGATGCTGAAGAAAAAATCGAAATATCTTCAACCATAGTGGAAAAATCGACGATTAAATTTTCCGGGCCAACTTATGTGCAGCCCGGACACCTCAGCATTTTTCATCGAAATGCTCACAAAGTTTAATGCTAGGTAGGTGCTGAGAGATGCTGAAGAAAAAATTGAAATATCTTCAACCATAGTGGAAAAATCGACGATTGAATTTTCCGGGCCAACCTATGTGCAGCCCGGACACCTCAGCATTTTTCATCGAAATGCTTACAAAGTTCAATGCTAGGTAGGTGCTGAGAGATGCTGAAGAAAAAATCGAAATATCTTCAACCGTAGTGGAAAAATCGATGATTGAAAATTCCGGGCTAACTTATGTGCTGCCCAGACACATCAGCATTTTTCATCGAAATGCTTACAAAGTTCAATGCTAGCTTGATGCTGAGAAATGCTGAAGAAAAAATCAAAATATCTTCAACCGTGATGGAAAAATCGACAATTGAAAATTCTGGGCTAACTTATGTGCAGCCCGGACACCTCAGTATTTTTCATCGAAATGCTCAGAAAGTTTAATGCTAGCTAGATACTGAGAGATGCTGAATAAAAAATCGAAATATATTTTACCGTAGTGGAAAAATCCACGTTTGAATTTTCCGGTTCAGTTGTGCAGTTCGGAAACAATTGCACTTTTCATCGAAACTCCGACGGCTCGAGACTGAAAGAAATTCTTTAGGTGTGTTATGTACTGCCAGATCCAGATGAATAAAATTAATAACTATATGAGAAATTCACATTTATCCATTTACAGTTACAAAGTAATTTCACTCAAAATATTCTTATTTTCGATATATCTGAAAAGCGAGTGAATAGGTTTTGTAGTTAATTTGTATCCAACTGAGAGACGAATAACCTAGGTATCATTCTTTTCTATACGCCTCATAGATCGGGAGTAATTTCCGAGCAATTCTTATCATCGAATATATCAAATACTCAAATGAAGAGTTCTTCTGCATAAATAGTACACATTTAAGTGCAATAAATCTTATCATTCATATTGATACTACTGTAGAGCAGGAGTAATTCCAGTTGAAAGTGGAAAAAATTGAATTTTTCATGTACGAGAAATACTTATTTTGGAATTACCTCAAAAATTAAAGATCCAAATGAAAAGTTCTTCAGTAAAAATCGTACACAATTGAGTGACGAATAATTCGAGGTAGGTATCATTCATTTTGAACCGCATCATAGAACAGGAGTATATTTTACACGTCTGTAGAATTCTGCAAAAAAAACCGTTAGTTGAATTTTCCGCTCCAACTTATGTTCAGCACGGGACAACGGCATTTTCATCCAAATGCTGACAAAAATAAATGCTAGCTGAATAATAATAGATGCTGAAAAAAATCACAATATAGTCTACTATAAGAAAAAATTTGGCCGTTCAATTCTTCCGGCCACTTATGTGAAAATATTGAACTAACCAAGACAGAAGAGCGAAAGTCATCGTTTGAATTTAACGTGCTGGACTGAATTGAAAAAATTATTTTGCCTAGACATTACATATTGAATGAAGTAGGTTTTTCTTGTACTAGTTTTTCCGGTTTTCCCCAGAATAGGATCGCATTAGCTCTTGATTTCAATGAAAATTTTAAAGTTATTGGGAAATTTTTCTCTAGAAGAACAAAACTGAGCATCAAATGTGGGTTTCTGAAAAAAATCACGCTATTGAACTCATATTTGTCCCCAAACGTTAGAATACTAAACACGATCATGATATAAGAAACACGGTTTGCTACTATACAGGGTGTCCGGAAAGAATGCGACAAAAGGATATCGTGAATCAAGTACATCAGGGAGGACTCTCATCAAGAGCCTTCGTTTGGAATATACATGGTGATATTCATTTGAAGGCTGAAATTTCAAAGTTGAATAACTTCTGAACTATCGGACCGAATTATTTCAAATTTGCAAGTTTTGTCACTCTTCACGATTGCAATCTTTCAATATTACAGAAATTGAAGAAATCAGATTTCGGACTCTTTCTATTTTCATGAATATTGGAAAACCCTGTACGTGAACATTATGTTCTTATTACATTTTTCGTTACCACAAAGAATCCATTATTGATAAAAATTCAAAATCTCTGCTTGGCACGGTCATACATGGTGATCAAGAAGTGAGCAAAAACATTATTACCTCATGGGTGAAATTTCAAAGTTCAATAACTCTTGAATTATTGGACCGAATTATTTCAAATTTGGGAGTTTTGTCACCCTTTATGATTGCCATCACCAGATCCGGACTAGCTATAATATCAGTTAACAATATTGATGACTTTGAAACAAGTCTTAATCGTTTACTTGCAGGGAAAAAATTGTTCTGTTCAGAATGTGGTACAAATTCTAAAGAAATAAAAAACAAAATCAATGAATTTTTGATATTTCTGGAATGGACGGATGAAAAAGGAAATGATGTGAGATGTAAGCTATCCGATATACCTGATGACATTCATATACTGGAAAAAACATTTTTTTGAGAGGTGTGAGAGAGATAGTCGGAGGAAACAAAGATTCCGTGGGTAATTTTGTGGCTTTCGCAAAGAGATTGCGTGGTAAATGGGAGAAATACGATGATCTCAAGAAAAAAGCTGAACGTCGCATTAATGAAGATAGTTATGTTTCAACAACTCTCTTAGTTTATTCTATATGAAAATAATTTGCTTCTTCTGTTATTATTTCAATCACTTTATAGTTATTGTAATTATTAATTTTATTTCTGTTCAATAGATTTTTCACAAAAAAGATTTTTTTCTTGATCATTCTGAATTTTTTTTTAAATGTGAATTTTTTTCAAGTAATCCTCATAACTTTGAATAAATTATCATTCCTTCAAAAATGTCGTCCGTAGTAGGTCAGTCAATAATGGTCGTGCAAAAACGTTTGAATGGGCAAATTTATAGTATTTTTTAAGGGCACTCAGAATTAAGTTCAAGGAAACTCATAAAAGCACAGCAAACATAAAAATTTCATGTGATTTGTTATTTTTGAAATGGTACACCCAGTATTTTATTCTCCTAATCGGTAAAACTCCTTCTTCTGGTTTCAATTATATCTATATATTGGGTGTCCCAAAGTGAGTGGCCTATTTAGATTATTATGGAAACTGTTGATGGAATTTTTTTGTCCATCCTGTATAACTGACAACTATAATTCAAAGAGCAGTGACATATATTAGATCAATATCAAATGATTCGCTGAATTTTTGACTTAAATCTCAAATATTGAGCGAACTAGAGCCATTTTCGTAACACGCCAATTTGATCTAATAGGCCATTCACCTCGGGACACCTGATATATACTTTATCGGGGTAATTATTAAAAGTTTTTTTTCCATGGTTTTCTAACAGTCTCGATGTACCACCATTGGACACTTTTATAGGGATATTTGGAATTTAAAGTGTTGTGGCCAGTCCACGAAATATTGAAGACATTAAATCGATCCAGAAATTTCAAGAAAAACCCCAGAAAAAAAGACATCAACTGTGTCCAGAAGTAGAGGGGGATCATTTAACACTAAATTTAACTTTCATCAATGAATAAATTAAATGAGCGTCAGTATTTTTTTCATTATTCACGGTTCTTCTGATACGAAGAATTCGTACCGTTGTCATGTGGCGTTCCATATTGGAAATCTAAAGTGTATATGGCCAGTCCACGGAATATTGAAGACATTAAATCAATCCAGAAATTCTGAGGAATACCCTGAAAAACAATACCGACAGTGTGCAGAAGTAGAGGGGATCATTTTGAACATTTTGCATCTCATTAATAAATAAAATGAGTGTCAGTTTTTTAAATATCCGTGGTTCCTTTGATACGAAAAATTCGTATTGTTATAATGTGGCGTTCCATAACTGCCTTACAGACGATAATATCTAGATATATTTTTAGAAAACTTCTAGAGAGATAACCCCAATGAAGTTCATATTTTTCAAACAGAAGAAAAAGCTCTACCGAATAGTTAAATGAAATACAGGGTATGTTATTTGAAAAATAACATAAGTTTCCAAATTTTTTTGGGTGTGTGTCGCTTTTATGCGTTTTCTAGTACAGAATTGTGAGTGCCCACAAGAAATACTACTCAAAGAGTTTTACTCAGTCTCAAGCCAACTCATAAAAGCAGCATATAATATGTTGTTCATCAACTTTCTCATCTCAGTCGAAGATATATCAACTTTTTCTTCAGCATTCAGCAGCTTCAGCTATCATTTCGATGAAAAAAGCCCTTGTCTCCGGGCTGAACATTAGTTGGCCCGGAAAATCCAACCAACGACATTTCCGCTACTGTGGAAGATATTGCGACTTTTTCTGCATCATTCTGCAGCATTTACTTCCACCAGAATTTCGATGAAAGGTGCAATTGTTTTTGGGCTGCAAAATAGTTGTCCGGAAAATTCAAACGTCGTTTTCCGTTACGGTTGAAGATATTTCGTTTTTTTGTTCAGCATCTTTCAGCATCTAGCTAGCATTAAACTTTGTGAGCATTTCGATGAAAAATGCTGAGGTGTCCGGGCTGCACATAAGTTAACCCAGAATTTTCCATCGTCGATTTTTCCATCACGGTTGAAGATATTTTGATTTTTTCTTCAGCATTTCTCAGCATTTAGCTAGCATTAAACTTTGTTAGAATTTCGATGAAAAATGCTGATGTGTCCGGGCTGCACATAAGTTAGCCCGGAAAATTCAATCGTCGATTTTTCCACAACGGTTGAAGATATTTCGATTTTTTCTTCAGCATCTCTCAGCACCTACCTAGCATTAAACTTTGTGAGCATTTCGATAAAAAATGCTGAGGTGTCCGGACTGCACATAAGTTGGCCCGGAAAATTCAATCGTCGATTTTTCCACTACGGTTGAAGATATTTCGATTTTTTCTTCAGCATCTCTCAGCACCTACCTAGCATTAAACCTTGTGAGCATTTCGATGAAAAATGCTGAGGTGTCCGGGCTGCACATAAGTTGGCCCGGAAAATTCAATCGGCGATTTTTCCACTACGGTTGAAGATATTTCGATTTTTTCTTCAGCATCTCTCAGCACCTACCTAGCATTAAACTTTGTGAGCATTTCGATGAAAAATGCTGAGGTGTCCGGGCTGCACATAAGTTGGCCCGGAAAATTCAATCGTCGATTTTTCCACAACGGTTGAAGATATTTCGATTTTTTCTTCAGCATCTCCCAGCATCTAGCTAGCATTTACCGTGGAAATTTTTTCTTCAAGAAGTGCCGGAACTTCCGGGCCAACTTGACGGACCTGACCTAATGTATACACAACCACCGTAGGCCTCCTCCGATGCATCAGAGAATCCGTGCATTTCTACTCGGATGGGATCGTCGCAAAGGACTCGCCTGTTAATCATTATCTCATTTAATATTGGTAATTGATCGCGGAATTCGCGCCAAGAGGTGTATATAGGTAAAGAGACGCTTTCATCCCATGATATCTTTTCAAGCCAAAGCCTTTGGAGTGTTTTTTAGCCGTTATAACACATGGAGCTAGGAGTCCAAGTGGGTCGAAAATTTGTGCTATATTTGACAATATGGTTCTTTTAGTTACGGCGGATTTCGTGGGAATATCCTCGGATATCGTATAAATTAACTTGTCCAGCTTGGGTTTCCATGATACCCCTAAAGTTTTTGCGTTTTCATGCTCGCTGAAATTAATAACCTCCAAATCCGATTCCTTATTGTCGACATGACATAGAGCTGCGGCATCATTCGTGTAAAATTTGCGCAATTCAAAACCCCCTTGTTTCAATATAGTCTTGATATCACGACATAAACAGGCTGCTTCGTCCAGAGTGTCGGAACCTGTCAACAGGTCGTCCACATAAAAGTCTTCTTTGATTGTTTTCGACGCCTTGGGGTATTTTGACATGTTTTCGTCGGCTAACGAAAATAAACATCGAACGGCTAGGTAAGAAGCCGCAGTTGTACCATACGTTACCGTTTGCAATTCATATATTTCTAAAGGAAGGTCGGTTCGTTTTCGCCATAAAATTCTTTGTAACGGCCTTTGCTCTGGGTTAATCAAGATCTGCCTATACATCTTTGCGATGTCCGCACATATCACGTATCTGTGACTCCGAAAGCGTATCAAGATTGAAAATAGGTCTTCTTGTAAGGAAGGGCCAACATATTGGAGGTGGTTCAGAGAGAACCCTGAACTTGTCGGTGCAGAGGCATCGAATACCACTCGTAGTTTCGTGGTGATGCTGTCCGCTTTCAGTACGCCATGATGAGGCATGTAATAACAAATCGAGTTTGTTTCTTGTGACTTCATTCTTTTCATGTGGCCTAGGGATTCATACTCTTCCAAGAATTCCGAGTAATAGTTTTTCAAAGTAGAATCCTTTTCAAGTTTGCGTTCAAGAGACAATAATCGATTTTTTGCGTTTCCTAATGAATCACCTAATTTGTAGGGAGATTCCTTCAATGGCAAAGACACCACGAAGCGACCATCTTCGTTTCGCGTGGTGGTTTTGATGAAGTGTTCTTCACAATAGCGTTCGTCCTGTGACAACGCCGGACTAGAACCAATATCTTCTATCTCCCAGAACCTAGACAACAGATGCTGAATATCAGCATCCGTTGTGTGGACGTTAGCTATATGGCAGCTAGTTGTTTTGGCCTCTAGACTGATTGGACCAGATATGATCCACCCTAACTTTGTCTTCTGAAGTACTGGGCGATTCTTGCCCAGCGATATCTGACCCACACTCAGTAGACTCCAAAAAACGTCTGATCCCAGAAGCATGTCTATCCGTCCCGGCTTATAATAACTTGGATCAGCTAAACTGATCTGTTCTGGGATTTTGAATTCCGAAGCATTGATTGGCGCTGCAGGTATATCACCGGCGATTTCATCGATCACGAAAAAGCATCTTTGTAAGCTAAAGTCGTTATGAATACTCTCCAGCCTTATTTCACATTTCGATCTTATATGGGAAGATAAATTGTTCAAACCGAGCACGGATATATTGACAGGTTCTGTACTGAATTTCAGTTTCTCGCGAAGATTTTTAGTAATGAAACTGGACTGTGCGCCGGAATCTAGTAACGCTCTGACTATGTGAACTTGGCCTTCACTGTCAGCAACTTGTACAAAGGCAGTTGATAAAATAACCTGCGAAATTGAATTACAAGCCGAGAGATTCACTGTTTGTTTACCTTCATTATTATTTGTTGTAATTGCCTTTCCTCTATCACTAGAGGCATTTTCTGTGACTTCCGTGCCTCTGTGCAAAAGAGTGTTATGTTTTGCCCCGCATTTCCGACAATTTCCGCGACGGCAATCTTTGCTAAAATGTCCTTTTTTCAAGCAATTCGTACATAATTTCAAGTCACGTATCTTTTTTTCGCGTTCGTTCGGAGCTGAACCTAGAAAAGTTTTACAGTTTTGTATGTAATGTGTATCGTTGCATATTATACACTTTGCTGAGCTAATTGGATCGGTACTGAGAAGCCCTCTCGTTTGAGGATTTCGACCTGTGTTAAAAGTCCTGCGTTTGTCCGCTTGATTGTGCGCCACTATTTCAAGCATGTCAGCTCTGTTTTTTACAAACGTTTTGAAATCATCGAACTTGGGAATGTCGATGTCGCCTTTGAAAATTTCCCATTCACGCAAAGTTGACGAATCTAGTTTTGTTGATATAAGGTATACTAAAATTGTGTCCCAATGAGACACCGGTTGCTTCAATTGCTCCAAGGCTCTTAAGTTTTTCGAAAAGGTATCAATTAAGTTCCTCAGTGATTGAGCTGATTCTTTCTGTATCGATTCAAATGAAAATAAGGATTTGACATGATTGTATATAAGTAGTTTATTATTATCATATCGCTCTGTGAGTGCATTCCAAGCTACTAAGTAATTTTGAGCTGACATTTCCAACGATCTGATGATTAGAGCTGCATCAGATTCGAGCGAAGCCTTTAGATAGTGAAATTTCTGAACTTCACTGATAGAAGAATTTTCATGAATTAACGATCGAAATGTATCTCGAAATTCCAACCATCCCTGAAATGATCCATCAAATTTTGGCAAATTTATTGTAGGCAACCTAACGTTATTATTTTGAAAGTTTTGAAAGTTTGCGTTTGAACCTCCGAATTGATTTGAAATTACTGAATTTTGACAGAAATCTTCCTTCTCGTTGTCTTTCAATATTTTCTTCGCGATTGCTACTTGACTGAAGTAATTGGATTCAAAATTTTCCCTTTCTTTGTATTGAGCTTCGAGAAGCTCATCTCCCACCGAAGCTTCAATAGAATCTTGAATTTCATCGAATTCTGATTTCAATATTTGTATTCCGTTGAGTCTTTCGCTTATTTGAATTAAATCGAGATCACTGACAAGTTCGCTTTCCTGAAGTGTTTTGAGAAATTTCGAGAAGGAAGTCAATCTACCCTTCATCGAACCACGTTTTTTGATTTCTGTGCTTGAAGCCATAATGCTAATTAAATTGACGATTATGTAAAAGAATTTTAAAAACTCAAGACCAAAGGATAAGTGAAAGAAAGGATGCACTTACTTGGCGGTTGGTGTTTCTGCGCAGCAACTAGCTGTAGACGGAGACCACTGGATGAAGTTTCCTCTTGTTGCTAACGGTCGCTGCGGAACGATTCCAATTCCAATCAGGTCAACACTTTCATGAATTACGTGAATCTTCTTCACTAACCACGCTCTGCTACCAAAATGTTTTGTATTTCTTGATTTAAAGAACTTGTATTTTGAACTGAAGCTTTATTTTCGTTTTACAAGACTTGTAACGTATTATAATTGGGTTAAAATGGTGCGAGATGTTATCCATATCAAGCCTTGCGACGTACTGGCTTCCCGCTTTGTGCGCCGGCCAACCGACGCAGTAATGCTGGCCTCTTGGGTGGGGCTCCCATGTTGCCGGCTTGCCGTTTCGGGCGTTGATATACTGAACACCAAACCAATAATAACTTTTGAACAGCCGCAAAAAAGAATTTAGCCGACGAAATCAGGCAAATACCAGACGTTTTCAGTAAAGTACGAGAAAACTTTTTGAAAATTTTGCGGGCTTGCGTTGAACGAGACGGTTCCTATCTACCAAATTAACTATTTCTTTGGTAAATTTTAAAATAAACGATTCTGTTCATAAAGGATTCGTGAAAATGTTTGGAATTTCAATGAAATAAGTTTGCCAAACGATAAAATTCAAAGTAATTCCTACTATTCGATTACGGTACTAATTTGAGTTTGGTGATCATCACGTAATGAACATTTATGTGGAGTTTTTCAGAATTTCAATGTTAGAATAATCACTGGGACTCTTATAAGTCAGGTCGAATTGAACCTCCGCTGAGCTGGAAAAGTTACTTTTTTTCTGAAAAAATCAGACTCGATGATAATTTCATTGAATGAGTGCATGATAAGTATTTGATAACGAATAGAAGTATAGAGTGTTGCAATATTGCTGATTACAGCTTTTGATTTTTCTCGAAATCCTTGACTCTGATGAAAAAATTGCAAGAGATAAAAAAGTTTAACAATGAAATGTTGTCTCTGCAATTATCAATATATTTTGAAAATTCAAATTTGCTATCTGAAATACATACTTGGCCCCAAAGGTAATAGGGCACTCAGATAAAGGTCTCCGAAGCGCTTCCGGAAGAAAAAATATCAGTAGCAGATTAAACATGGCTGAAAACAACCTATATCAAATTTCACAGTCAAGACCTGAGATATGGAAGAAATAATTTCATTTCAGCTGAAATTCTGGAGGCTAAAATTCCGAAATGGCATGCCACTGGACAAACATGAAAAATACGGGTAGGCTACTTTCGTCTCTGCAATAATAAATTTTGTTGCATTAATTTCGGGACATCTTGTACATCGGGTATCAATCTCAAGTCCCATATATAAAATAGATATATCTAGATATAGAATAGTTCATTGCTCCACCAATGAACGAGCGCTCAAAAGCTCCTGCTAGGGGCTTTTGATAATTTTTTCAATTCCCAGAATATAATTTCGATCGTGCTAAGATTTTGCCTTCATTTATTTAGCATTATTCTCAAGTTCTTCACAAAATTTTAAAGTTATAATAAGCCTTATTGCTTCAAAAATGAACGAACTCCCAAGAGCGCCTGTTCAGGGTTTCCTCGAATTTTCCAATTTTCTGACGGCTTACCTGAAAATGTTTTATAGACTTTAATAGTAGGTAGTTGTGTCCACATGAACCAAAATATGTGCAAACAAATTTTAAGCTCATATTGTATAACGTACAAAATGAGTTAATTTTATTTATTTTCAGAAAAAGACGGAGATTGTGTTCAACAGTATCTTGTCACTGCTGACTCTTTACGAGCTTTCGAAGAAGCTGAGAAATCGAAATTACCACATATCATTCAAAGCGGCGAGACTGATGAGTCGATTCAAAAAGCAATTGAAAAGAACACATTGAGAAGATCATTGATCAAGTACGAACCTAGGAATCGAAAGTATCAATCTAAAGCAGATAATTCCCTTGTCGAGAAGATCAAACAATTGACATGTGACGTGGATGATGAACAACATGATCAAAATGAAACGGAAAATCAAGTACGGGCGAGTCCTCCCGGTGAGGAATCCAGGAATTATCCAGATGTGAGTATTGGTCTTAAATTAGACGATTAGATGGGCAACAAGTGTTGTTAGGTGTTGGTTTTTTCAATCGTTAATTTCCAACGCAAATTCTGCAAAAATTCGAATTTTTTTGAATTTGTCAGCATATGTGCGGCTAGAATTAATTGACAAAATGGTGAATTGTTAAAAGATGAGATGTTGATTGACGCTTCAACCAATTATAATATTGCAAGTTTAATTTGTGAAAACAAGTAGATAGATAGATAGAGATCTTTATTTCAGATGATATTTTCTTACAGGAAAACACAAAATGAAACAGCGTCATGAATAAATAGTACAAAGCAAAATTTCAAATAGTACATAAGTAATCTGCCGAACAATATGGCTCTAGCTCTACCAAATATTTCCTGGTTCTAGTTTTAAACTGTTTGTCATTATTGATTACTTTGAGATTATAAGGTAATCTATTGAACATCTTAACACACATATAGGATGGATTTTTTTCATAAAGAGACATTCGATGGTATGGAAAGTTAATATCTGCTGTTCTAGTTCTATAAGTAGTTTTTGTATTATTCGTTAGAAATTCACTTATACAAATACATTAGACATTCATGAATGTATAATCCATAAACCGTCAAAAGGCCCTGCTGCCTGAATTACCCTCTGCATGATTCTCTGAAGCTCATGCCTAGTATTAACCTAAGTATTCTTTTCTGATTAATGAATATTGACTTAACAGCTGGGCTCACCCCCCAAAAAATTATTCCATATCTGATCAGAGACTCATAATTGGCGTAATACAGGGTCTTTCACGAGGAACCTCACCCATATTTATACGGGAAACTACTGAACGTATTTTCATGAAATTCAGCACTTAAAAGTATTTCACGATGCTGATGAAATCTAAAATATTTTCAAGGCATGCGCACCTCCGGTTTTTCCGGATATGACGTCAACTTCCGTTTTTCAAATTAGAACACCATTTTTTTTATTGCAGAAATAGATTTCCTTAGAAAATTTCAAGTTATTTTGATGTAACATTTTTCAGTTTTGGTTGGAAAATTCTCTCAGAGCGGGAAAATACGAAAAAAAATCGAAAATAGAGCTCCGCTGAAACAAGAATAACTTCGAGGTTTTTGGATGGAAAATTTTCATTTTTGGAATTTTTCAAGATGTAAGATTGATGTATCCACTTTAAAAATCGAAATCGCGATTCATGATACAGGGAGTGAAAAAATCGCTTTCAAAGTTAGGGATGACAAAATCGTGAAAAATATCAATTTTTTCAAATTAGAACCCCATTTTTTTATGGCAGATATTGAATCTACGTTAAAAAATGATGTGAGTGTATGCATCACACCCTTGCCCTAGAGTGGATATTATCTGAGTTATTCACAAAAAACTGTTTTTCGTCTTGAATTTTCAGCTATTTCTTTTCCCTTCACGCCAAAAAGATGAAATTTTCAGGAACTGTTACTTAAACCATTTTTTAGATTTTACTACCCTAATATGCAAGAGAAAAAAGTTACAGGTTGTTCCTAAATAGATGGCGAATTTTGATTCGAATTTGTATCGGAAACCTCTTTATTTCAACTAATCGGCCATCGGTTTTCTCTCCAGTGATAAATAAATGATTCCTTACGAACCATATGCCAAAACTTACCATGTTTTACATTTTTAATGATAGATATCATTAATTTGGCAGATGTAATTAATGATATCTATCATTATGACAAAATCGTGAAAAATATCAATTTTTTCAAATTAGAACCCCATTTTTTTATGGCAGATATTGAATCTACGTTAAAAAATGATGTGAGTGTATGCATCACACCCTTGCCCTAGAGTGGATATTATCTGAGTTATTCACAAAAAACTGTTTTTCGTCTTGAATTTTCAGCTATTTCTTTTCCCTTCACGCCAAAAAGATGAAATTTTCAGGAACTGTTACTTAAACCATGTTTTAGATTTTACTATCCTAATATGCAAGAGAAAAAAGTTACAGGTTGTTCCTAAATAGATGGAGAATTTTGATTCGAATTTGTATCGGAAACCTCTTTATTTCAACTAATCGGCCATCGGTTTTCTCTCCAGTGATAAATAAATAATTCCTTATGAACCATATGCAAAAACTTACTATGTTTTACATTCTCTTTTTTAATGATAGATATCATTAATTACATCTGCCAAATTAATGATATCTATCATTAAAAAAGAGAATGTAAAACATAGTAAGTTTTTGCATATGGTTCATAAGGAATTATTTATTTATCACTGGAGAGAAAACCGATGGCCGATTAGTTGAAATAAAGAGGTTTCCGATACAAATTCGAATCAAAATTCTCCATCTACTATTTAGGAACAACCTGTAACTTTTTTCTCTTGCATATTAGGATAGTAAAATCTAAAACATGGTTTAAGTAACAGTTCCTGAAAATTTCATCTTTTTGGCGTGAAGGGAAAAGAAATAGCTGAAAATTCAAGACGAAAAACAGTTTTTTGTGAATAACTCAGATAATATCCACTCTAGGGCAAGGGTGTGATGCATACACTCACATCATTTTTTAACGTAGATTCAATATCTGCCATAAAAAAATGGAGTTCTACTTTGAAAAAATTGATATTTTTCACGATTTTGTCATAATGATAGATATCATTAATTACATCTGCCAAATTAATGATATCTATCATTAAAAATGTAAAACATGGTAAGTTTTGGCATATGGTTCGTAAGGAATCATTTATTTATCACTGGAGAGAAAACCGATGGCCGATTAGTTGAAATAAAGAGGTTTCCGATACAAATTCGAATCAAAATTCTCCATCTATTTAGGAACAACCTGTAACTTTTTTCTCTTGCATATTAGGATAGTAAAATCTAAAACATGGTTTAAGTAACAGTTCCTGAAAATTTCATCTTTTTGGCGTGAAGGGAAAAGAAATAGCTGAAAATTCAAGACGAAAAACAGTTTTTTGTGAATAACTCAGATAATATCCACTCTAGGGCAAGGGTGTGATGCATACACTCACATCATTTTTTAACGTAGATTCAATATCTGCCATAAAAAAATGGGGTTCTAATTTGAAAAAATTGATATTTTTCACGATTTTGTCATAATGATAGATATCATTAATTACATCTGCCAAATTAATGATATCTATCATTAAAAATGTAAAACATGGTAAGTTTTGGCATATGGTTCGTAAGGAATCATTTATTTATCACTGGAGAGAAAACCGATGGCCGATTAGTTGAAATAAAGAGGTTTCCGATACAAATTCGAATCAAAATTCGCCATCTATTTAGGAACAACCTGTAACTTTTTTCTCTTGCATATTAGGGTAGTAAAATCTAAAACATGGTTTAAGTAACAGTTCCTGAAAATTTCATCTTTTTGGCGTGAAGGGAAAAGAAATAGCTGAAAATTCAAGACGAAAAACAGTTTTTTGTGAATAACTCAGAAAATATCCACTTTAGGGCAAGGGTGTGATGCATACACTCACATCATTTTTTAACGTAGATTCAATATCTGCCATAAAAAAATGGGGTTCTAATTTGAAAAAATTGATTTTTCACGATTTTGTCATCCCTAACTTTGAAAGCGATTTTTTCACTCCCTGTATCATGAATCGCGATTTCGATTTTTAAAGTGGATACATCAATCTTACATCTTGAAAAATTCCAAAAATGAAAATTTTCCATCCAAAAACCTCGAAGTTATTCTTGTTTCAGCGGAGCTCTATTTTGATTTTTTTTTCGTATTTTCCCGCTCAGAGAGAATTTTCCAACCAAAACTGAAAAATGTTACATCAAAATAACTTGAAATTTTCTAAGGAATCTATTTCTGCAATAAAAAAATTGTGTTCTAATTTGAAAAAATTGATATTTTTCACGATTTTGTCATCCCTAACTACTAAATAGGCTAACGGAGATTAACTTCGAATGTGTAGGTTATGCTGATGACATAGTCCTAATAATTAGAAGCAAATTCGAAGGCACTCTTTGCGACTTACTGCAGAAGAGCGTTAGAATTATTGAGCAGTGGTGCTTGTCTGTAGGGCGTAATATCAAGCCAAAACAAGACTGTAGTAATTACGTTCACTCGGAAAAGAAACCTTCACGGCATGAAAACGTTATATTTAAACGAAAATATCTTGAAGTGGAAGTCAGAAGTTAAATGCATAGGAATAACAGTGGATAGTAAACTTCTGTGGAATAAGCATGTTGATACTGCTACTAGCAGAGCTAAAAGGGTTCTAATGGCGTGCAGAAGTCTATGCGGCAAAAATTGGGTTTGTAACCCGAAAATAATGCGATGGATGTACGTCATGATTGTGAGACCTATAATCACATATGGAGCAGCAGCCTGGTTTGCCAAGGAAAGTCAGGTAAGTACGAGAAAAAGCTCGATAAAGTGATGTAATGATCAAGAAAGTAAACACTGAGAAAAACTTCAGGACATTGCTAAGTGAAAGAGAGGAATGGAAACGAGAATACTCCGACTATAACCTCAAAGAAAATACAGTAAAATGGTGTACAGATGGCTCCAAAACCTCTAGAGGAGCTGGCGCTGGGATATACGGGCCAAGTAACAAAGTGTGCACTGTTGCTAGGCTCCTGTATACGCTTCTTCAAGCGAAAATCTTAGCTATTGAAAGATGTCTAGATATGAATCTAGAAAGAAACTATCAGAAGTGCGACATAGCCATACACTCAGTTAGTCGAGCTGCTATTTAAGCACTGGCCACCTACGTCATCGAATCAAAAATGATCTGGGAGTGCCAGAACAAACTCAATGAGGTAGGCAAGAAAAATAAGGTTTTTTAACCTGGGTTCCCGGCCATTCGGAAATCAAAGGAAACGAAAAGTCCAATACACTAGCCAAAGAGGGAGCACGAATGAATTTTGGGGAAGGGAAAAGCCTAGAGGAAAAAATTCTCTCGGAATCTCCCAGGGATGGATCATTCTACTAAGTTCCTTCGGAACTTTGAAACAGTCACTGGTTTCTTACAGGACACTGCCGCCTCAGGAGGCACCTAATGAAGATGGGATTGTCGGACACAGACGAGTGTAGTTTCAGTGGGGAGGAAAAAGAAACCCCCATTCAGCTAGTAACGGAATGCTTTAGCATTGCGAGCCTAAGGAGAAAATTCATTGGGAAAGAAACTTGTAAGAGTGAGGAACTAGCCTCGATGAAGCCTTCACAGATATTGGATTTTATCAGATCTCTGGAACTGGAAGGCGAGCTGTAAGCGTATGGTCCGAACAGTTCTGTAAGGAGGCACATTCGACCTTGAGGTCGCAGCAAACTGTAACCCCTTTTTAAACCAAACTAAACTAATCTAGCTGCTGAGTGAGCGCTACGGTATTGCCGGAATTCACATGTGTACCTAGATCCGTTTAGCTTTAGCTGATGTGACTGATCAATAAAATTCAAGCCTCAATTCGTTCGTTCAAGAAGGCATGTTTATTAGGTGCGAATTTAATCCTCTAGAGTAGGAAAACGGTGGATATTGAATATTTTAGTTTAGGATTGGAAAAAAAACAACATGAACTTTCAAGTCTGCTAACGCTCTTAACCGCCATTTTTTAACTGCCCAAATCATAGAACGACCACAGAGTATTTGTCAATGTTCATAGAAACATATCTTACATCTAAATGGCGTTAGCAAATATAACATTTTTTATACATAACTAACATATAGTCTAATCTTTGTTGACAATGCGATCATATTTCCATTGTCATCAAATATGTATATGATGAGAAATTTTAGACCTGCTAGAAAAAGTCACAATGCTTCGAAACTAGAGTTACATTCCACAAATAGGATATGAAGTTAAAAACCTAATATGCCCATTATACATGCAGATTATCAAGACCACGGAGAAGAACTAGAACATTTGAAAATACTATAAAAAACAATAATAACGTAGGACTTTTCAAAAACAAGAAATCGTATACTCTCAATTTCAGTACTATCTACACCTCAGAGTAAGAAATGAACAGTTTACTTTTACTCTGAGATCTACGCATACTTGATATCCTCAAATAAAACACCCTTTTATGATGAAATTATTGCTACAGTGTAAAATATTGAACCTTCAGAAATAAATCAAATCAAATTGTTGCGGAAGGTAGATTTTGAATAAATACACATCGCACAAAAATTATCGCATCACTTGTATTTTATATTATTTTTAGTATTTTTCAATATTTTATTACTGCAGTTCCCCACATAAGGCATGCTGACCAACCTCGGATCGTGAAAAAATAATAAAAATATGCATAATATGTGTTTCCAAAGTACAATATAATATCGCTTGTTTTGTTGGAGTGTATTGAAATATTCTGAAAATGTTTGATTATCTGGTAATCATAGATGTCCCTGAACGGGAAAGGTTGCGTTTGACCAACGAAGAAACGGTTGATCAAAGATGGCAAAGTCAACGCTATGTGGTTTATCTACTCGGTGCGAATAAAAAAATATTTCCAGAGTGGTAAGACGTTACAGGGAAACAAATGAACATTACAGAATACGAGGCCAAGGACGAGTGAGTGTAACTAACCCCGCAGATGATCGCTTTTTACGTTTATTTGCCTTAGGAATACGAATTGTACATTCCAAATGTTGCAATATGACCTCCTTATTGCTCAAAATACCCAACTTTCGAGGCAAACAGTTAGAAATCATCTGCGGGAGTGTGATAATAGAGCTAGAGTTCCAGCTATGGACCCGCGCTTCACCAGGGCATCGCATTAACCGGCTTCAATTTGGGAGGAGATATGCTCAGTTGGACTAATGGTCCAACGTATTTTTCTTTGAGGAGCCCAGATTTGTCTCACATGCCTCAGATAGACATATGCCAGTTTATAGACTTCCAGGAGAGCGATATGTGCAATGTAACTTTCTACTTTCTACAAACAGAGTTAGTGACAGTGAATCAAGGCAGAATGACGGCAGACAGAAACATATGAGACATTATAGAACCCCATTGTATGCCTTTTGACCCGTTTATTGGGAAAGATTTTGTGTTTATTCACGATAATGCGCGACTCCATGCTGCTGAAATAACGAGAGAATACCTCCTTGAGGTCGGGATACCTATTTTCATTTGACCCTGTATATCAGATCGATTTCATTGAAGTTTCACCGTTTCAATAAAATTTCAATGTTTCACCCATAGACATATAAAAGGATGGACAGGGCGTCACGTGACTTTCACACTGAGTTTTGTGCCCCCAACATAAGAGAGAGGTACTGTGAGGGATGGAGTAATATTAGTGTGGAGCATAGACTAAACTAAACTGATATCACTCCACCCTTCATAGTATCTCTCTCTAATGCGTAGAAATCTACGATCTAATGTTTTTATTACATATTCTGTGCTTTGCACTAATATTATCCTATCCTTGTCTGAAGGCAATATTCTCTCTCACACGTCCTGTCCATTCTTTTATAAGTCTATGGTGTCACCTGAAAAATATTAATTTTCTCAGTTCAAAATCATGCAATTGCGGAATCCATTATTTTTGTGCGGTGTTAAGTTGATTTTTTCCTTCTTTATCAAACGACGATCATAAACTATGAGGTTGACCAAAAAAAAAATATTTATAGTTGTATAAGGATGTAAAAAATGTAAGTGTTTTTTATTCGTGGACATTCTTCTAGACTTCCGATTCGGGTGGAATTTGTACAGATTTTTAGTCTCCCTCTTAAATACTCATATTATCTTTATTATATTAGTCTAAAGTAGATTATACAATCAAGTAGAGGTCACCTCTGTCAAGTTCGATGTTTTTACTTATAACTATTCTTGCAGGCGGCGGCAGTCAAACAGCTAGACAAAAGTTTTTCGCCATCGTCGTCTTCAACCACCAGTTCAAACGCATCAACAGTATCATCTACTTACAAGAAAATAACCGATCTTTTCTCAAAGAAAGTCGAGAAACCTCCAGTCAACCAGGAAAACGTAGGTCATAGCAAGATACAAGATACATCGGAGTCGCCTTCTCTTCCCGACCTTGGAAATGGCCCACATGATATAGGCCATCTCCATCATCCAGTAGGAAAGATAAACTCTAATACCACCGAGTCAAGAAAACAGTTCCTGTCTTCCCTGGCACCTTTAACAGCTTGCGTTAGTGGTATAATGAATGTTGACGATTATTATTACCAGATGAATAATCATTCAAATCAGAACTGTGAAAGAGGAACGATTACAAACTCGGTTGCGACGGAATACACCTTGGAGCACATCAACGAAGCCTTGAGAAACAATAGGGCAGACAGCAGGAACATAACACCAGATGTTTTGGCGGGTACACCTTCAGAATCGGGAGATGAATTGGACATGTTTGTACAGCAAGATGAGGGTAGAAATGATAGAATCAGGAAGAAGTGAGTATTTCATCTTTCTTTTCAAAAGTCTTTTATATCTTCTGCAATTCAATAAGAATAAATGCAGACGCAGAGAACCTCTCACAGTTTGGAGGGAAAAAAATTTTTTGAGTAAACCTAATCATTATCGTTTTAACTTTATTAAAAAACTTCAATAGTTTCATCTATAGATAAGGATAATTGAAATAACAAAAATTTTCATGGTATACAAGAGATCGAACGCGTAACATCGCCAAGTAACATAAAAAATGTGATCAGAGAATAATAATAATCGATTAAAATCAATCAATATCGAACTAATACTTCGGAGCTAATCTCGTGCTCGTTCAAAGTGAATACAAGGAAGCAAGGAAAGTGGTATCAAACAGAGCATCCATGGAAAGCGATTTCGCTCTATTAGGGCTCATCACCATGGAAAATAGCTCTGTGCTCTGTATGATACGAGGCATTCTACGACCTTTAATATGAAATGATACATTTTCTCAGGTATTATTATACCGAGAACGCCATCTCTGGAGATCCATACTAACAGCTTCCTTCCATAGCATAAACCTTGAACGAAGTAGCGAGATGTTTACCCCACTTAATTTATTCATTTATTTAGAAATAAGAATGAGAATACAAACGGGTATTCCAAACCAACCCAGTACTCATAATATACTCATAATATGGCATTAAAATATACAATCCTGTCGGCTAAACTTAAGTACCTACAGTGTATGTAAGTACAGAAGTACAAAAGAATTTTAAGAAAAACAATGAAATTATATCGAAAGGATGTTACAATTTTAAAACGAAAAATTGCGCTGCAATTTTTCTTTAAATGGTGCAAAGGAGACATTGAAGGGATCTTAACTGAAAGTGTTCGAATTAAACGATTTCATGATTCTGTATGTTGGTGAATTTTGGGTGACGTTAAATCTTCGAAAGGGTTGAGCAAACCCTTTCTCTTGATCTCAATTTTTTTTCTGGAACTTAAAAATGTATAGACTGGCAAAGAGGACTCTATTCAGTATTTTATATAACAAACAAAAATCGCTTATCCTTTTGCGGTCTTCCAAAGTGAGCATATCCAATATTAGCTGTACCGGGTTTTTCACTATAATTTGACCCCCCCTTTTACTTTGTTACTGAAGGAGATACAAAAAATCTTTCGTATAAAAGTTTCACGAAATCAACTGAAGTTTTTCGATATGAGTCCAGAAACTGAAATATATACAGGGTGACCAACATATTGATGGCAACTTCTTCTTTTCAAATGGAACACCCTGTATATTTTTCCATATTTGGTTAGCTCTTTTCCCCTGATTTCGAATATGTAACATATGTTGGTCTTTCTTTCTTATTCTGAGCACCACAGAGTTCCAAATTTCAATAACCATCTGGCATAGCGTTTTGGAAGTTCGTGAATATTTTAGTGCCCAATTTAATCTTTGAATTGGTAATGGCGCACCCATTTTATGACCACCAAATAGTCCCGATTCAACACCGTTGGACACGTTTTTATAGCCGTTCCCGAGCGTTCCTAAAGGAAAAATTTATATTAATAATATAAAATCAACCAATATTGAACCCATAATTCGGAACTAATCCCGTCAACGCACAAAGAATAGTGATAATATTGTAATGATTAGAAACAAATTTTGGAGCTTCAATTTCTGACTTGAATCAGAGCCATAATAATGCTATCAAAAATAGTCTAAACAACTTGAGACAACTTTATGAACTATGTGTATTGAATGAAAGTGGTCATTTTGAGCAATTCCTTTAGTTGATGTTATTTTTACCATACTATCATAGTTTATTATTTTTCATTGGTTAAGTATTTGTTAAGTATTCATTCTAAAATAATACTTTTAAGTAGATTGTTTGGATATAAAGAATTTCGTAGGTATTTCACATAGGTACGCATTTATATTCGAGATCAGGAGGAAATATCCTATCAAAAAAGGAAGAATATACAGGACAGGGTGTCCCATTGACGTTATTATAACTCCAAAAATTAGCATTTTCAGTAAACGCACTCCGTCACTTGTAAAATGGTTACAGATCTTGGCAGGTGGTTCTTAAAATTTCAAACTCTGTGGTTCTCAGAATGAAAGAGATAGACCAACATATGTTACATATTCGAAATCAGGGGAGAGAGAGCTAACCAAATATGGAAAAATATACAGGGTGTTACATTTAAAAAAATGAAGTTGACATCAATATGTTGGCCACACTATATATATATTTCAGTTTCTGGACTCATATCAAAAAACCTCAGTTGATTTCGTGAAACTTTTATACGAAACATTTTTTTGTATCTCCTTTAGTAACAAAGTTGATGGGGGGGTCAAATTATAGTGAAAAACCCGGTACATCGGAGTAATCATGATGGACAATTGGGAAATTATTTCTATATGACAAACATCTCAGAAACGTATTCTGTAAACTTTCTAACCGTTTAACATGACATCCATAATGACGATTTCAAACCGACAACGAAAAACTCAGTTTGCTGAGGACAAAAGAATAGTACATTGTCATCATGGTCTCATTTCTCCTATAAGTAGTTTACCTTTTCGAAAGATGAAACCAAGCATTTTATTTGCTGACGAGAGAACGCTATGAATATGTTCGATAAAAGTCAGTTTTGCGTCAAGAATCACTACCAAGTCGCGAATACTACCCACTTGCCGCAGCAGAATCTGGTCTATTGGCTTCTTCTTCTTTGTGCGGTGCCTTAAGCTAAGGTTTCCTAGAAAAGCGGTGGCGTTATCTAGCGGCCGTAATATAACGTTGGGTGATGTCTACCATACGTTCTCTATGAATAACATCGGGGTAGGTTTCCTAGATTACTTTGAGTGTCACCGTAACGTCAAATAGCGGTGCCGTCAGTTGCATGACGGCCGTCATAGCTGTGGTGAACAGTAGATCAACGTTTTTCGCGTGTAGCGGTGTGCATACAATGAGTGGAAACGTGAATTGGACGAGTGGAAATGATGAACAATTGATTGATTTTGTCAAGAATCATGAAGCTTTATATAATATAAACTGCAAAGAGTATAGACAAGCGCAGATGAAGCACAATTTGTGGAAAGAAATTGGAGTAACACTTCAAAAATCATGATACACTCCTCCAAACTATTGTTTTCGTCTTCTGATGACTCTTCCATCATCCAAAAATAATGCTATGTCCAAACCGTCCATTTTTCACCAGTGCACAATCTACTACTCTCGAGTGAGTATTGACCACTGAGTGACGATTGAATACGGTCGGACTACTTCCTAGGAAACCACAGATTGGCCACCGCAAAGACGGTCGTTATTAACCACCGCAAAATAACGGTACCGCTTTTCTAGGAAACCGTAGCTTTACCGGCCGAACTGAGGCCTAGTGGCCCATTGTTCACCCGCATCGTTCTATAGAGACTCAGCTCCTCAGACACGAAGACAGAAATGTCGCGAGCCTGCCAGGAGTGGTCCCTCTCACCATAGGAATAGAAGGTGTTGGATTTCCTAGGTGTGTTGACCTTAACTCAGTAAGGTTTCCACAGTTGAACAAAATATGCTCAACCGTTTCATCAGTACTCCTGCACCACCGGCATAGGGAGCAGCTCGTCAATCCCATTCTCTTCAAATGCTTGTTAAACAGGTGACCAGTCAATGCACCAGTCACCAGACCGAGTTGTTTCCTCTCCAGCAACAGAAGCCTATTGACCTCAGATCGCGGGGACGGTCTCTCAATGAGAATCCTCGACCACCTCAGGCCCACCCCTGCGCTCCATTCCGAGGAAAATTCCCTGTTCAGCCAGTTCCTGAAGAAACTTCTGACAGATGTGCGACAGATTGGCAGCGAAGGCTTCGCACCAACAAATGCTAATCCGGTTCCCCGCCTAGCCAGTTCATCTGCCTTGACGTTACCAGGTATATCCGCATGAGCCGGACACCAGATTACTTTCAAAAAGTTATCAGAGCCCAGCCCACGCAGAGCTTTCCTGCATTCTTCTAAAAAAAGAGAATCATTCATCGTTCATAGATCAAAGTGTTGACACGTATGTGCGAGTGGCTCGTCATAAACGACTTCTTTGTGAATAACCAATAATTTTTCTGCCAGATTTGCAGTGTATGGATTGGCCTGTCCAGGGTGAGAAATTCGTATAACTTTTTCCCGATAGAACTCACTAGTTTCGGTGTTTTCCTTGTTGTTTTTTTTCTCTGGTTCTTGCTTTGTTTACGTTGGTGCGCGCGGCGACTACGTCGAGCTCCCCACCTTTACCTCTTGTTCGCTGGTTCTCCCACCGTTTCCGAGTTGCAGTTGCCACCGCTCTCTCGCTTCTCAGTACATGTAATAACTTGGAGGTGGGTGTATGGAAGATATTGCAATCTTTTCCGCATTGCTACGTAATTTTATAGGAGATCAGATATTTAATTATTTCAATCCATAAAACTACCTAATCCTACAACATTTTGTTTACCTTCCCCCCTCCGTGGCCTTCCTAATCTGTTATAAGCCTCTCTTATCGGCCCAGGAGAGTGAAGTTTGTGATTATCCCTATCCACTTCCTTTGTTTCGTTTTGAATTATAAATAAAGGGGAAAGGTTAGCGGTGAAGATGAGCAAGTGTCACGTTTGCTCAAAACAGACAACTTCAACTAAGTTTACTAGTTGTTTCAAATGTAAGAGCGCTTTCCATATTAGTTGCCTCAATTTACAACCCAGCGAGTTGAATTCATTGGGTGATGGTTGGCTTTGTAACTATTGCCGGAGGGAGGGCCGCTCACTCCGTAGTGGATCGGTTTCCTCTGGTACATCAACCCCAACGGTCAGATCGCAAACTTCATTTACACCCGGCGACGACCAGTTCGCCTTACTTATGGCGAAACTAAGCGAGATAGCAAATGATATTTCCTCAATAAAGGCTACCCAATTGGTTCTTCAAACCGACCTGTCGGAGTGCAAGACCATTTTAGAGAGACACTCGTCGGACATTAAACGCCACGAGGGCATTCTTGATAGACATGCTCAATCAATAACCAAACATGACTCCCAAATCGAAACCTGCACTTCGGAGATAAGTCACTTAGCCGAAATACACAAAGACCTCAAGCTTGCTGTAGATTCTGCTTGTTCCAAAATATCCGAGATAACATCTTCAAAGTCGGCCTCTTTTGCTGAGGGTTCTGTTGTCCCACCTGTCGAACCTGCAGAGATGCTTGAACGTCTGCGTAGATCCCACAACATCTTGGTTCGTGGTATTCCCGAAGCAAGTGCTGAAAGCGACGAAAATGTTGTTTCTCAGGTTCTTGATTATATAAGTCCGAACGCTAATTCCCAACGCATTTCTGTGTCTAGACTGGGCAAATCCGATAATAGTCGACCGAGAATCATCAAGGTCTCTTTCAATAACCCTCTCGTTGTATCAAAGATACTCAAGAATAAAAGAGCTCTGGCTGGTGTATCCGAGTGGCAAAAATTCAACATCACTGACGATAAGTCACCAATGCAGATCAGGGAGCTAAATGATTTGCGTATTGAACTAAAGCGCAGAATTAAAGAGGGAGAGTCTAACATAGACATAAAGTACGTCTCTGGTAAACCCACAATTACCAACATATCTAGTGATGCGAGTTCGAAAAACTGAAAAACTTTCACGAGTGGACAATTTTTTATACCAACGCTCAATCTTTGTTGTCCAAGTTTCATGAGCTGCTGGCATTTGTCAGCATTAATCATCCTACCTTCATCCTGATCTCGGAAACCTGGCTACACCCTGGTATTCCGGACACACTTGTTTCAATCCCTGGTTACGATATTTTTAGACACGATAGCACGTCTACCGTCGGTCACGGTGGTGTTTGCGCTTACGTTTTAAGAGAGGTTGCCGACTCTTTTACTCTGACGATTTCGGATCTTAATTCACCAGGAATTGATAATATATTTATTGATCTTTCAATGGGCAGATCTTGCGTTTTCACCATCGGTTGTATCTATAGACCACGTCCCTGCCAATCTGACCAAGCAATGGCAGCTCACCTTGGTGAACTTTCCAATTCCAAGCGCAACCTAGTTATAGCAGGTGACTTCAATATGCCCGATGTTCAATGGCCTTTTGCACCCATAACGCACAATTCGCCATCCAATGTTTACATTAACACCATATATAAATATATAAATTTCAGGATGGCTTGAGAGCTATACATGAAATTACCGATTCGTTTTTGAATTGGGTTATTAATTTTAAATCGATTTAATAGAGTTTCAATCATTTTATTTTTCTGTTCCTTTTTACTGCTTTGATTTTTCTCGTTTTCAGAATTCCGAAGGCATCCTGGAGATGGTTATCGTTCGGTCTGAATGAAGAAGGAATCCTTCAATATTCTAATAGTTTTTAAGTGTCATTTTTGTTGAAACGGCGAGACAGGGTTTTTTCTACTGGGGTTTTTCCCTGAGCTCTGGTATCATACGAAAAAATAGTATGGTACCCCGTTTTGCACCAACCTCAGTTAGGGATTTTTTATTTTTGTTTTATGTATTGTATTATGTTAGCTCTTGATTTCAAAAGAATATATATATATTAACACCATCCATGAAAACAATTTGTTCCAATTGATCGATTTCCCCACACGCTTTCGTGGTACGCAAAATCCTTCTCTTTTAGATCTTATTCTGACAAACGATGCCGATCTTGTTTCCAAAATCGAACAATGTCCACCATTGGGAAAGTCCGATCACATCCTGATGGCTTCTCTTCATTTGCATTTCCCAACAACTAGAAAATTAACCAAAACTGTGAAGGTTACCGACTATCAACTGCTCAATCGCAAACTTGGTGAGATCAACTGGAGCACACATATAACGCCCACATGTGATGTCGAAGAAGGCTGGACCTCATTCTCATCAATCCTCCAGAATTTGGTGGATGAGTGCTCGCATGAACGGGAAATCATCCAAGTTCCATCCAAACCTTGGTTTGATCGACACATTCTGAAGTTAATACACCATAAGAAGACAATATGGCGGCGTTTCCAGCGCCGAAAACGGGTGGAAGACTACAGCGATCATCGGAGATTCTCCAATTTTCTTTCTTCTTTCATGAGAAATGCTAAAAAGCTCTACGAATCCAAGTTAATTCATTCCAAGGACAGAAAAAAGTTTTTCAAATATGTTCGATCCACCCTCAATTCTAAAGTCGACATCCCACTAGTTACAAATTCGAACAGTCAACCGTCTTCCGGCTCCGAAGAATCTGCTAATGTACTGGCGGATTGTTTTGCCTCCTCCTTCACCAGTGGATTTACCAGTCTACCTGAACCCATTGGTCCATACAATTCTTCGGAGATCACGGAAATAAGTTTTATTCCTTCTGTCGTCGAAGCACACCTCTCTGCCCTAGATGTCAACTCCTCTCCGGGTCCTGATGGTTTCTCTGCCAAACTTTTGAAAGAATGTGCTAAATCCCTTTCATACCCTCTCTCCCTATTGTTCACACGATCGTTTGAGACTTCTCGCTTGCCTTCAACTTGGCGAAGTGCAACAGTGACGCCTATATTCAAAAAAGGAGACAAGAGTAATGCTGCCAACTACCGCCCCATCAGTTTGGTTCCGATTATATCCAAGGTGTGCGAGAAGATCATCCATGAGAGGGTCCTCCACTTCGCTGTTGAAAACCGCCTTTTACCAGACAGTCAACACGGTTTTCTACCAGGTCGCTCTGTCACTACCAACCTTCTCGACTGTATCAATTCCTGGTCTAAGTCCCTAGATAAGTCCCATCCAGTCGACGTTATCTATCTAGATTTCTCACGAGCCTTCGACCGCGTACCTCATAAGCTTCTCCTTCATAAGGTAAAGCATCTGGGAATTCGTGGCCGTCTACTTCGCTGGATAGAGGCATTTCTCACTGACAGGGTTTTCCGAGTTCGGGTTGGTAAATCTTTGTCTTCACCGAGGCAAGTTTTAAGCGGAGTTCCTCAAGGGTCTGTATTAGGGCCGCTTCTTTTTCTCCTTTTCATATCTGATTTGCCCAAGATTCTCAAATCAGAGTGCTCCCAATTCGCTGATGACACGAAATTGTTCGGAAACCCTGTTACAGCCGCTGTCGAACTTCAGGAGGACCTGGAGGCGCTGACCAATTGGTGCCGAGAGTGGCAACTGCCCCTCAATCAGGAGAAATGTGCTGTGTTACACCTTGGTTCCCACAATCCCCGTCATCAGTACTATCTGAATGATGTCCCCATCAGCACCTGTAGTAGTCATTCTGATCTCGGTGTGATTATAAACGAGAATCTCAGCTGGTCAGATCATATACTTTCCATTGTAAATAAGGCTAAAAGATCTCTGTTCATGATACAGAAGGCCTTCAACGGATGTGAGCCCTCAACATGTGCTGTCCTGTTCAAGACATATATCCGCCCCATCTTGGAGTTTGCTGGCCCTGTATGGTGTCCAGTACTGAATAGAGATTTGGCTTTGTTGGAGGGTGTCCAGCGTCGAGCGTCGCGTCTGCCATATGGGATTTTGCGACCAAGCTATGAAGAGAGGCTATCTCTCATGAACTTGCCGTCGTTTGCTGACAGGAGGATTCGAGGCGACCTGATCACAACCTACCGTGCTCTCCACAATCTCTTTGGAGCTGACCTAAGCAGCCTTTACACTTTAAACTCCGATGGTCGTCTACGTGGTCACGCATATAAGCTGTCCAAGGAAAATTTTAGATCGACGCAGAGGCAAAACTTCATCTCCAACCGGGTTTTTAGTTCGTGGAATAGTTTGCCGTCGACAGTTGTGAACTCACAGTCTGTCAACGCTTTCAAAAACAATTATGACCGTTTATGCCGTAGCGTTCGTCGGTGACACTCGTGATAGTGGAAATTTCTCAATTTTTTTTTTATGATTTGTCACATTTTGATTTTATGTAGAACGTATATGTATTAATTTTGAGTTTTATAGGCTTTGCCTCAACTCTGTATCATTTCTAAATAAATAAATAAATAAAAACTCTAACGTCGGATAGAGATTTCAGAGTTCCCTGGCTGTCTATGGGCTAGTGAGAATTGAGTATATTAATAATTAAGAGTAATTAAGAAAATTTTGCCTGCAATAATCTTGAAACCTGTTCAGATCGTGCTGCAATAGAAAACAGTCTAGCATGCTTTTTATCATCAAATAAATCTTTGAATCGTCAGGATACAGCGAGAATCAAGCAAATTGTAAACAAGAGGATATGTTGTTCAAATAAATGATGTTCGCGAATTTACATTTTCAGTAGGTGATGTGGAAACGCTCAGGTTTATCGTCAATCAGACACAATCTATACTTAATATTATAAAGAGGAAAGATTTGTATGTTTGTGAGTTTGTGGCGTTGATATGAGATAACTCATAAGCTACTGGACCGATTTCAATAATTCTTTCACCCTTAGATAGCTACACTATCCTTGAGTAACATAGGATATACTTTACAACCGAGAAAATTAAGGAAACCTACTATAACTTCAATGATAATAAATATGAGTACCAAAATCAGCTATTTTCAGGTGCGCTGCCAAAACCGTAAGGCGTACATGGAAACAATGTATGACGGAAATTTACCTCTTCAATAGTTCTACAAAAAAGTCCGCGATAGCATATATCTATCTTCAATCAAGGTTTACTCGGTATCACCTTTTAAAGTTATCCGAATGTTTCTCCAAATTATGCATTATTTGGGAGTATACAGGGTGTCTGGTGAGGAATGGGACAACGTTTAGGTGGTGATGAGGGATGTCTCGAGGAGTGAGAAAATGCCATTTGTAATCATCTGAGGTACATGGTTCCTGATATACAGGGGGTTTTAGAAAAAATTAGGAAATTTCAAATGACCATAATTCAGGAAATATGAGAGCTAATCCGATGATTTTTCGTATGAATAATGATAGAGTGAGTACGAATCTGTTTGAACGAAAAATTCGAAATAAAATCAGATCCGGACTCAGAAATTTCAGTTTTTCCGAAATTAGGTAAAAACAACACCCTGTGTGCGGTTTTCCATTTTTTTGACTTCATATTCTGAGAGAGCAGGAAAAATACATTCAAACTCAACTGTCATCTCGAATGGTACAAATTTTCCCTGCTTTCTATGACCCTTCGAATGTCAATCATCCGATTTTCGCTCCTTACATATTGTTTTCTCGACAATTCAAATGACCATAATTCAGGAAATATAAGAGCTAACCCGATGGTTTTCCGTATGAACAATGACGAAGTGAGTACAAATCTGTTTGAACGAAAAATTCGAAATAAAATCAGATCCGGACTCAGAAATTTTAGTTCTTCTGAAATTTGGTAAAAACAACACCCTGTATGCGGTTTTCAATTTTTTTGACTTCAGATTCTGAGAGAGCAGGAAAAATACATTCAAACTCAACTCTCATCCCGAATGGCACAAATTTTTCCTGCTTTCTATGACCATTCGAATGTCAATCTTCCGATTTTCGCTCCTTACATATTATTTTCTCGACATTTCAGAAACATGAAATCTCAGATAGTTACTAATAAGTAAAAAAAGATCATAAACGAATCAAAATTTTTATAAAAATTATAAAAAATGAGAAATTTGGAAAAAATAAGTAATTAATTCTTCAAATATTGTTCAAAATGAAAACCACCAACTTCTACACATTTATCTGCTCTTTTCATTAAGTTCAAAACTGCTTTCCTTATCACATTCGGGTTGTTTGGTATTTCGTCACATGCGTCTGTTATGCGCTGAATTAATTGTTTCCTTGTATTTATTTCTCGCCCGTACACCATAGTTTTAAGGTGTCCCAAAGGAAATAATCTAACGGTGTCATGTCGGGGGACCGAGGTGGCCATGCTCTTGGACCACCACGACCTATCCATCTATTTGGATAGACCTCGTTCAAATGATTTCTCACTAAAATTGAGAAATGTGGGGGTGCTCCATCATGCTGGAAGATAAGTCCTCTTTGATTAATATTCCCTAATAAATTAGGAAGAACATTCATAAGGAAATATCTATAAATTTCTCCGGTGAGTCTTTCTTCGAAAAAATGAGGACGTATTAAATTATTATCATAAACTGCGCACCACACATTAACACTGAACGTCTCTGTGATTGTCTTTGTACGACAGCGAAAATCGGAAGATTGACATTCGAAGGGCCATAGAAAGGAGGGAAAATTTGTGCCATTCGGGATGACAATTGAGTTCGAAAGTATTTTTCCTGCTCTCTCAGGATCTGAAGTCAAAAAAATTGAAAACCGCATGCAGGGTGTTGTTTTTACCAAATTCCAGAAAAACTGAAATTTCTGAGTCCGGGTCTGATTTTATTTCGAATTTTTCGTTCAAACAGATTCGTACTCACTCTATTATTGTTCATACAAAAAATCATCGGATTAGCTCTCATATTTCCTGAATTATGGTCATTTGAAATGTCGAGAAAATAATATGTAAGGAGCGAAAATCGGAAGATTGACATTCGAAGGGTCATAGAAAGCAGGGAAAATTAGTGCCATTCGGGATGACAGTTGAGTTCGAAAGTATTTTTCCTGCTCTCTCAGAATCTGAAGTCGAAAAAATTGAAAACCGCATACAGGGTGTTGTTTTTACCTAATTTCAGAAAAACTGAAATTTCTGAGTCCGGATCTGATTTATTTCGAATTTTTCGTTCAAACAGATTCGTACTCACTTTATCATTGTTCATACGAAAAATCATCGGATTAGCTCTTTTATTTCCTGAATTATGGTCATTTGAAATTTCCTAATTTTTTCTAAAACCCCCTGTATATCAGGAACCATGTACCTCAGATGATTTCGAATGGCATTTTCTCACTCCTTGAGACATCCCTCATCACCATCTAAACGTTGTCCCATTCCTCACCAGACACCCTGTATTTTTATGAATACGCTATTGATCCTTATCCAATTAAATACGTTGTTCATATCCAGTATTTAATTTAGAACGAAATTGCCTATACATCATTCAATTATGATGAATACATCAAAAGATATGACAGGTTGAAGATGAAATCGCACCCAAATCCGATCACGATACACAAACACCGGTATGCCGACGCGTATCGAGATGTGACGTCACTGCGGAGCATTTCCATTGCATTTGCGGGATGGAAGTGTTAGAACTCGAGGGAATGATTGGAATAATGCAATTAATCGCAAGTTTCATTGAAAATGCAATAAACTAACTATTTCAAATGAAATTTCTTCGATATCTTTGTTTGTTGATCCTGGAATATATCAATGAAGCTGTATAAATATGGATGTTACTGCAAAGTATTTACGAGTATTTGTTAATAGAGAATAAATTATTGAAGTTTCATTTGAAAACTTTGAATAAATGAAAATATTTTTATCATGTTTAGAAAATTTCTATGAATTTCATTTATAATTCGTGAATTTGGAAAGTTTTTTGTCCACTTTTTTCTTCATATTCTGAAAACTGATCTTCTTATTATCCTAAGTTGGTACGGATTCTGCTCAAGCAAAGAATAACATCGAATTTTCCAGTTTTGCAACCGTGTTATCTGCTAACATTTTGAAAATATTTTTTTCCTTAGATAAACTAATATTATAAAGAGGAAATATTTGTATGTTTGTGGGTTTGTGGATTTGTGGGTTTGATACGAGTTAACTCATAAGCTACTAGACCGATTTCAAGAATTCTTTCACCCGTAGAATGCTACACTATCCCTGAGTTCCATAGGCTATAACTTTTCACCCGAGAAAATTAAGGAAACCTACTATAACTTCAATGATGATAAATATGAGTACCAAAATCAGCCATGATCAGCTATTTTCAGGTGCGCCGTAAGACGTACATGGAAACAATGTATGACGGAATTGTACCTCTTCAATAGTTCCACAAAAAAGTCCGCGATAGCATATATCTATCTTTCAAGGTTTACTCGGTATTACCTTTTAAATGTATCCGAATGTTTCTCAAAATTATGCATTATTTGGGAGTATTTTTTTATGAATACGCTATTGATCCTTATCCAATTAAATACGTCGTTCATACCCAGTATTCAATTTAGAACGAAATTGCCTTTTACATCATTCAATTATGATGACTACATCAAAAGATATGGCAGGTTGAAGATGAAATCGCACCAAAATGCGTCTCCGAGGTAGGCACTAGGAGGGTAGGAGAAGGTACCGAAGTGTGCGGGAGGTATGAATGTTTTTGGATTGCCTGATGCCCGTATGTTTATGATCACAAATCAGATGGCGCTGTAGTCGTTATTTAGGTTATTCATCTACTCTGCAACTAAACAGCTGGATTGAATTGAATGAATTTTTGTGTATACAGAACAACGTCTGTTGGGTCTGCTAGTAGTGCATAAGTAAACAGAAGATCTAACGGGTAACATCGCCATGGAACATAAATAATGTAAGCAGAAAATAATATTAATCGATTGAAATCAATCAATGTTAAAATAATTCAGAGCTAATTTCGTCCTCGTTCAAAGTAGATACAAGAAAGTGGTTTGAAACAGAGCACCCATGGATGGCCATTTTGTCATCAGCATTAAGAATAGCTCTGCATGATACGAGGCATTCTAGGATTTATAATATGAAATGGCTATTCCCCATGCTGATGAGCCCCAGTATAATAAGCGAAATAGCTTTCCATGGGTGCTCTGTTTGATACGACTTCCATGTATTTATTTTGAAAGAGGACGAGATTAACTCCGAAGTGTGAGTTTGACAGTTATTGACTGGCATGTCAGAATGAAATAAATATTTTCCAATCAACCTTGATATAGACGAATGCATGGTAATTTCCCAGTTGAAAATCTACATAACTCTACATGAACGTGATTTTAATTTTGATAATTAATCTTTAACCTGACTGCGATCCTATCTGTCGGACCATTCGTAGGCAGTGAATAATTCAAAGGGGTTCGAACAAATTTCAAACTGAATATTAACAGCTACGGTATATTTATCATCACCATCACTATCCTTCAATATCAAGGGACACCATTATAAGCAACATATTTATTTATTTTATTATCAACCAAATCACGAAATTTTGTATTGATATATTTTTGTTGTTTGTGGTTCATTCCATATGTTGTCAGACAGGATAGAAAATTTAAACGAAAAGTATTTTTTCAAAAATAAGACTCTGGTTAAAATTTTCGTTCTGATTACCAACCCTTAAAACAACTCTTAGATACACTACGTTCGGATATTATTGAGCACAAAATAGGCTTTTGTTTATTTATCTGAGGTTGGCAGTAGGCACTGTCATAACGTAAAATAAAGTCAACGTTGCCGCCGAATGTACCCGGCCTCGCCCGACGAGCTTCCGAGTTTAGATCACAGAACTCTGATTTGCTTCCTTCAGAGTTCAATTCATCCGAAACTCTTCCTATTTGAGTCTGCTTCACAACTTCTTCTTCATTTGGCTCGATGCTGTTCATTCGCACTTCTATTGACTAATGAAAGTGATAATTCTCGAATACATTTAGGTACAATACCATTACCCAATAAACACAGTAACGATTAAAACACGTTGGATTTTTTAGGTAACGTCACTATATTTCGATAAAATGTCGTAGAGAAATACGTTTCCTTTTTGTTTCACCGTAACGTTTTTATCGCACGTTGATTCAAGGTTGATTTAACGTTGCAAGCCTCCTCCTTGTCATGTGTAAAATACCGTGATGTAACGTTATTATTTAGTTTCAATGTAACGAAGAATTTTGGTTTCGGAAATAACGTTGGTAGTAAACGAATTCTCAACGTTTGTTTTTATACCAAAATACCACAAATATGAAACGTTCATATTGAGTTTCAAAGTAACCTACATCTCAAAGACTGAATCAACCCTGAGTAAAAATATTTTTAAATTTTTATTTGAATTAAATACAGATCTGTAAATATTTTATATCAACAAAAATATAAATCTCGAATATAGGAAACATGGGACCAAAATCACAAATTTCTAGAATATTTAAACTTTTTTCTCTACTCTTTGCAGTATCCTTGGCAAATTTTAGGGAAGCCCTCGTTGTATCCGCTATTTGTAAATCTGTGGCTGTCCTAAATTCTTTCTTGGCAGCCACTGAAACAACACAAATAATGCTCATTAGATATCGATAATATAGGTCTACAAAATGAATCCTTACCATAAATTAGTTGCATTGCCTCGGAAATGCTTTTTTCCCCGCATTTTCAATTGTAGAGGCAGCCTAAATCTTTTGTCATGACTCAAAATGAATATCAAAATTCTTCTGGCATGGTCTTCACGACAATTATTCTTCGACAGGCCTCAATCGGGCAACCTACAAAAAAAAGAATCATTATTTTCGTTTTATTTACTTAAACAGATTGCATTTCGAACTAATTAATCTTATAATAATAATAGCAAGCTCCTCAGGGGCTCTGGAATGGTAAGTTCTAGAGAACGGAACGGAGAAGAAATAAAGGCAATGCTGGCAGGTGATCTATACAAATACCTAGGTATGAAGCAGTGTCAAAGGATAGACCAACGAGTGATGAAGGACGAACTAACAGCAGAGTTCACCAGATGAATGAGGAGCGTTCTGAAAACAAAACTGAACAGCAGAAATCTAACAAAAGCCGTTAACACCTACGCTTGCTCAGTTCTCACCTACTCATTCGGAATCGTAAAGTGGAGTAATACAGATCTCGATCGTCTCCAACGGAAAATGAGAACACTATGTACAAAGGCCAACAAACACCATCCTAAATGCTGTGTTGAAAGAACAACAATTCCAAGAACTCAAGGCGGACAAGGCTTTGTGGACATAAAGAAAATGGCGGCTGAACAAATAAACAACTTGAGAAATTATTTTGTAGATAAAGCAAACACATCGGACTTACATAAGATACTGATTGAAGCAGATTGTTCAACACCTCTATTACTAAGCGAGCAGCCTCATGAAAACACCACACAGACGGATAGTGATAAAGTTCAAAGGTGGAGAGAAAAGCCCCTACATGGAAGACACCTGAACGAGGTCACCCAGGAACATGTCGACATTCCTGCGTCGAACTACTGGCTGACTTCTGGAAGATTGTTTCCTGAGACAGAAGGTTTCCTCCTTTCCATTCAAGATCAAGTAGTGCAAACTAAAAACTATCAGAAATATATCATGAAGGGTAGGAGCCTCACCGACGATAGATGCCGCTACGGATGCCAAACATCAGGAGGCTGCCAAATGTTTGCTGGAAATAGGAAATGAATATAAGAGTCGGCATGATGCAGTTTGTAAAATACTTCATCAGGAACTCGCCATCCAACTGAATATTCTGCAGTCCGAAACAATTCCATATTATAAGTATCAGCCTGAAGTAATACTGGAGAACAACCTTTACAGGTTATACTGGGACCGCACAGTACTTACAAATTTAACAGTTGCTAATAACAGGCCAGACATAATCCTAGTGAAGAAAAAAGAGAAGAGAGCAATACTTATAGACGTAGCCATCCCGAACAACAACAATCTACGTCAAAAATATGCTGAAAAAATATCGAAATATCGAGAGCTTGAACTTCAGATTAAAAGGCAGTGGGGAATGTCTAGTACCAGAACCATTCCCATCCTCATATCAACCACAGGAATTATTCCTAAGAGCCTCAAGTCCAACCTCAAGGAGCTAGATTTGGATGAAAACCTTTTCAAAGCACTGGCGCAGCCAGGGGGGGGGCTTTGGGGCTGCAGCCCCCCCCCCAAAGATTAATTTCTTCGTTATTTCTTTCTTCTTTATTTTTTTGCAATTTTCGTTATTCACTGTATCATCAAAAATTCTTCAGTTCAGCCCCCCCCAAAATAAAATCCTGGCTGCGCCACTGTTTCAAAGTAATGCAAAAAGCAGTACTTCTTGGTACTGCTAGAACGGTAAGGAAGTTTGTAGGTCACGATGGACACCAGGAACAACCATGGAGGGAAACATTGCAAAACCAACTACCACGACATCAACTGAGAGATCCAGGACCAAGCAACGAAGGACGAACAACCCAGGACACAGGAGAAGAAGAACACCGAAGACCTCAGAGCTCAATCCCCCTGATACTTGCTATCCGGGATGAGTAAATGTTCCCCTTAGTAGGGAGTGTGATAGCCGATCGCTAGGGGGTGTGAAAAATCGCACCCTTTCTACGCTAATAGGCTCAAGTCGATAAAAATAATAATAAGGGGCTCTGGAATGGTAAGTTCTAGAGTACGGGCTTAGCAAAACCGAAGTACCCGAGCTAAACCTGGCAGTAGGTATAAAATGCAACCCATAATGATGGTGCAATTAAGGAGTAGAAATATTGAGTCGCTGCCTGAGGATCGTCAGGGCATGTCAGGAGCTGGCGCTGGACATGACAGCATGCGGGACGTCAGTGGCAGGGCGCTGAGGAGGCGGGCCCCTGTCATACAAAACACTACAGCTCAACAGGAAGAACCAGGAGGCAAACAACGGCAGTGCTACCCCCTACAAATAGTGCTACGAGGATCTTCAACCAGCGTTCACTCGAGCAGGGTTACCCAGAAGACGCATGAAATGGACAAGTTGTATGAATGAAACGATCATGCGCATCTACTATAAAATAACAAACCTGGGTCAAGAACTAACTGGATACAGACAACGGTTATTCAATGAATTCAAGCGATGTTTTCCAGATCTACAAGTAACTGAACAGAGGATAGCTGATCAATATCGCGTAATCCTCAGGAACAGACTTATATCAAAAGACAGATTGCAGGAAATTAAAAATGAAGTTGTCAATGAATTGAACAACGAAGAAAACCATAATAGAGAAGAACACACAACTTCTGGAAACAGAGAGCACAACCATGGAGCACCACATAAAGAAAGAACAACTGAACTCCAATTACCGCTCCAAGAAGATATTCAAACGGATGAAGGGACACAGAATGAACATTCATCACCTCAGGTTCATACTTCAGTAGAAACTGCCCATAAAATTTCGAAAGAAGAACGACAAGCTTAGTGGAACGTCTTCAATCAGCAATGCACAGATTATTCTGCGAATACAACGGCACTGATCCACTTTCCAGATCAACACTACCTAGGATCAGAACATCCAAAAAGCTTGCGGTCATCCTCAAGATAATGAACACTGATGTCATACCAAAATTCCTTTCAATAGCAACACAACTGGAAACGATCCATCTCACCCTTTACTGTGCCGCAACAACTGTAGTGGAAGTGCTCGGCATGAAGACCAAACCAAGACAGCGCTCAAATCAACCCTGTCCACAACCTCACCTACCTCACTGGCAAAGGAGGCTGGAGGAAAAAGTTCAACGCTGTCGGCAGGACATAGGAAGGCTGACACAATATGAAAATGGCATCAGAACAATCAAGCTGAAATCGTTGGTGGTATCGATTATCTATCGACATCGCAAGCACTCAAGCTATGAAGAAGAAAACACAACAGTAGAGCAGTGCATCAACACACTGAAACAAAAACTCAGTGTCTACTCCGAGAGATTGCGAAGATATAAAGAGAGCAACAGGAGGAAGCAAGATAACATCTCCTTCGAAAACTCGGAGAAAAATTTCTACAGACATCTGGATAGAAAACAACAGAACTCCCCAAACATCTATCCGACTAAGGATGACATGGAAAAATTCTGGACCGAACAACTGTCAACACCTACTTACAACAAAAATGCCGAGTGGGTAAAAAACGAAGAGAAAACTCAAACAAACACCGAACAAATGTCCCTCACGGTCATCACAGAACAAGAGCTTTCGGATATTCTCAAAGAAATGCACAACTGGAAATCACCTGGACCAGACCAGTTTAACTAAGGCAGTGAATGAAATTCTACGAGTTCCAGAGAGTATGCCTTCTTTCCTGACAGAGGATATAACTTATCTTCTGCCAAAAAATCACCAAAGTACGGACGATCCAGCAACGTACAGGCTAGTGGCTTGCCTGCCAACTATGTACAAGCTCATAACATCTTGCATTACACGTCGTCTATACTCCCATTGCGAACGGAATAATATAATGGCATCGGAACAGAAAGGATGCTCTAGTAGTGCATGGGATCCAAAGAACAACTGATAATCGACTCTATAATCTGCAACCAAGCCCATAAGAAGAGGAGGAATTTGTTCACGGCTTATCTTGACTACAAGAAAGCTTCCGATTCCATGCCGCATGAATGGCTCATAAAATTTTTAGAGATCTATAAAGTAGATCCAAGAATAGTGAGCTTTCTCAAAACAGTGATGTCAACTTGGCGCACTAACATCGAAATCAGCGGAACAGGCATAAGAACTGGCACAGTGTCCATCAGGAGAGGAATTTTTCAAGGAGACTCTTTGAGTTCATTGTGGTTCTGCATGGCTATGAACCCGTTATCAACTATTTTAAAGTCTTCCAGAAAGGGATTCAACCTGAAAGGCAATACTAGCAATATGTTGATTAACCATCTTTTATACGTCGATGACTTAAAACTGATTGCAGCAAACAGAGACCAACTAGAGTGCCTACTACGACTAGTGGAGATGTTTTCCAAAGACGTCAGCATGAACTTTAGACTGGACAAATGTCGTTCCCTAAATATAGCAGGAGGGAAAATCCAACAGACACCTCTCACCTTATCTAACGGAGAAGAAATAAAGGCAATGCTGACAGGTGATTTATACAAATACCTAGGTATGAAGCAATGTCAAAGGATAGACCAACGAGTGATGAAGGACGAACTAACAGCAGAGTTCACCAGAAGAATGAGGAGCGTTCTGAAAACGAAACTGAACAGCAGAAATCTAACAAAAGCTGTTAACACCTACGCTCGCTCAGTTCTCACCTACTCATTCGTTGACAACGTTGACTTTGGGGAAAGCCGGTCTCAATGCATGAATAGCTCGCGGCCACACTCAGTGAAGAAGGGAGTGAGTTAGATATGATGGAATGTAATGGGCGCCAGGTAGAGTAATGCCTGCCTACTCAAGGTAAATGAACTGCTTACTCCTCTACCAGAGTAACAGTTAACAAAAATCCCTCAAAATTCAAGTCACAATAATCTATTACCAAACAAAAATATATGTGCAGTGGTTGATACAATACGGATAAATATTTTCCCCCAAGGGGTAGCCAGAAGAAAACTTACTAAACACACTAATGCCCGTACTCATAGTCGATGCTCCGTCAGATCTCGTACTCAAGAAGATTTTAGGCTCATATTCATAGTTCGCCCATGAGGGTGAGTCAGAGTTTGTATTGCCCTTAGCTTGAGTTGAGGTCACCTTTTTGATAAGGGCGATACAAACTCACACTCACCCTCAAGGGCGAACTATGAATACGAGCCTAAGATCTTCTTGAGTACGAGATCTGACGGAGCATTGACTATGAGTACGGGCATAAATCAGATAAGAACCAATAATCTATACTAACAAACTAAACCCACCTAATCGGCTTACGTTCAGCTTAACGTTCTGGTTTAGATTGCCAATAACTACGCTAAATCAAACAATGATTCCTGAAGGGAATACCGATCAATTATCCTATAATAAAATCCTGAAGGGATACACGAGCACCTTTGTTGGTACCCAACGCAACTTATGAAGTGCACCTCACTAAAATTGCTCACAGTTATATATAAAATTACCTTATAGAATAATATCACAAGTTATCAAAATAAAAGAAACCAATAATTTACAACTTTAAAGCAAGTGCTATGCACTGGTTACCTTAACAAACTATTACTGATGGTAAGTTGAACGTATGACGCCAGGTACGTAGACCTCCAAGATGCCAATTGTTACCCCTCACTGACAGGTACGGAGATGACTCAGGTACTCGGGACTCCGAACTACGTGGATAACTGACACGTATGTGGAAACTGACCAGTACGTGGAATAACTCAGCTACGTGAAAACTCAGGTACCTACACCCAATACGTGGAGATACATCCAGATAAGTGGAAAACTGTACTCAACACCTGTCACATGGACCCTAACAAATACTATAAGAAACGGTTCATAAGCTATAAAGGATATCTTAGTTAGCTCTGTTGTTCGAGGGAGATAGGTTCAACCTCCAATTCAGCCGAGAATTTGTTCCAAATAATTCCAATAATATTCGCTATACAACAACCTATTAAAAGAAGATGGTAAGACAACTGGTTCAAGATAGAAAATGTATGCATACCTAACGAATTCCTTGTGGAAAAGTTTATGATCACGTATAAAACGTATTTCCCAAAATATTCCAAAATACTACTCAGGGAATAATGACACTCGAAGTTATAATCCCTCTCAACGAGGATGAATCTAGATTCAAAATTTATCTTCGAAAAATGTCTCAACTTTCAACAAGACTTTCGTATTAACCAAAATGTCGGCTTTGAGTTTTGACAGTCGCACAGAAATTTCCGGATACTCAAAGTTCACAGAGCCTATCAGTTGTCATAGCGAAGAAGAAGAAAAACACATCAAAACCAAAATAATATAAAGGAATCATTACGGTACTAATAATTTACGCAGTTTATACCAGAGGAGGGTCTCTATAAATCCATTTCTATAATTCTTCCACAATTTTCCGAAGTACTTTACTGAGGCCAAATAATAATGAACTAACCAAAAAATGACAACACCACTAACCTCACAATTTAAATGATAAACAAACCGTCTTCTGAGGAAAACAATTCGAACAGGTAGGTAAACGAAGTGAATAATTACACTAATAAGGAAATTTAGAAAATGAAGCATCCCAATAAGTTTACTCAACTAATAATTTTGGAAAAAGATGGCAAAACTACATTTTATGACAAATTCAAAATAATAACGTTACATCGTGAAGTGGAGTGATACAGATCTCGATCGTCTCCAACGGAAAATGAGAACACTATGTACAAAGGCCAACAAGCATCATCCTAAATGCTGTGTTGAAAGAACAACAATTTCAAGAACTCAAGGCGGACAAGGCTTTGTGGACATAAAGAAAATGGCGGCTGAACAAATAAACAACTTGAGAAATTATTTTGTAGATAAAGCAAGCACATCGGACTTACATAAGATACTGATTGAAGCAGATTGTTCAACACTTCTATTACTAAGCGAGCAGCCTCATGAAAACACCACACAGACGGATAGTGATAAAGTTCAAAGGTGGAGAGAAAAGCCCCTACATGGAAGACACCTGAACGAGGTCACCCAGGAACATGTCGACATTTCCTGCGTCGAACTACTGGCTGACTTCTGGAAGATTGTTTCCTGAGACAGAAGGTTTCCTCCTTGCCATTCAAGATCAAGTAGTGCAAACTAAAAACTATCAGAAATATATCATGAAGGGTAGGAGCCTCACCGACGATAGATGCCGCTACGGATGCCAAACATCAGAAACAATCCAACATATTACAGGAGGCTGCCAAATGTTTGCTGGAAATGAATATAAGAGTCGACATGATGCAGTTTGTAAAATACTTCATCAGGAACTCGCCATCCTACTGAATATTCTGCAGTCCGGAACAATTCCATATTGTAAGTATCAGCCTGAAGTAATACTGGAGAACAACCTTTACAGGTTATACTGGGACCGCACAGTACTTACAAATTTAACAGTTGCTAATAACAAGCCAGACATAATCCTAGTGAAGAAAAGGGAGAAGAGAGCAATACTTATAGACGTAGCAATCCCGAACAACAACAATCTACGTCAAAATATGCTGAAAAAATATCGAAATATCGAGAGCTTGAACTTCAGATTAAAAGGCAGTGGGGAATGTCTAGTACCAGAACCATTCCCATTCTCATATCAACCACAGGAATTATTCCTAAGAGCCTCAAGTCCAACCTCAAGGAGCTAGATTTGGATGAAAGCATTTTTAAAGTAATGCAAAAGGCAGTAATTCTTGGTACTGCTAGAACGGTAAGGAAGTTTGTAGGTCACGATGGACACCAGGAACAACCATGGAGGGAAACATTGCAAAACCAACTACCATGACATCAACCGAGAGATCCAGGACCAAGCAACGAAGGACGAACAACCAAGGACCCAGTAGAAGAAGAACACCGAAGACCTCAGAGCTCAATCCCCCTGATACTTGCTATCAGGGATGAGTGAATGTTCCCCTTAGTAGGGAGTGTGATAGCCGATCGCTAGGGGGTTTGAAAAATCACACCCTTTCTACGCTAATAGGCTCAATAAGTCGATAATAATAATAATAAGGTCTTCATTTCCAATAAATAGAAATCCCAAGGGGAAATTCATCCAGAGGTGTTCAACCACTTATCCCTTGTTATACAGTGAAACAATTTGGGCATAAACCATTTAAAAAGATAAAATAAAAAACAAAAATGAAAAATGCATTTCTGAGCATACTCAATAGTTCTACATTTTATCCTCGGAGACTGATTTTTAAAAACAAATTAGGGACGGCCAAGGAAGTAATTTTTTATGTCAATCCTGAATCGATTTTTGGTGAGCTGTTTCAGGTGTTCAGGTATATTGTTGTAGTTTTAAATGCAATATTACTGAACACTTAACAACGCGATCATATCTGTAACGATAGGAGTTATATGTTCGGCATTTGGGATTTTTTTTCTATCTAGTTTTCATGAACTTACTTTCTACCGTTCGTGAACGTGTGAACAATTTCAAAAATCATTTAGTATGGAAAACACAAACAATTTTTTTTTAGAAAAGCAGATGAGTGGCTTGGTGGTTTCAGATATGTGATTTATAACTGACAATCCTTTTGAGAAAAACATATACTTCTTATGAATATCATAAATCAATAATAAAAATGAAACTTCATGGTAGTGATAGGTACTTACCAAAATCTCTGTAGGCTCTATCGCACTTATAAATGGATCATTCAACGTTAATTAAATGTTTCTGAGCACACATTGAAAAACGTTTGAGAAAATGTAATGAATATACGTTTCCTAATGGTGGAGAAATCAACTAGTTGAATTGTAAACGTATATTATATGTAGAGTCAACGTTTGGTTGAATTTGTATGTCTGATGTAATGTAGCAAATTCCACGTACAATAATGGTCTTTATTCTTGTGTAGGTATAAATGTTACACAAAATATCGCTTAAGGCGAAGTTTAGCACAGCTATTCCTACTTAACCTATTTTTTACAATGTAATGACCCATAAAAAAAACAATACAATTAAAGTGACTCCTTATGGTATTTTCGAGGTCATTCAAGGTTATCGAAAAAAAGGAGAGAAAAAAAACAAGAAAAGAAAAAAGAATATTTAATGCCCACAGCCATCAAAAAACGAAAAAAAAACACAAAAACAACTAAATTTCAGTATTGACAATTTAAACATTTATGCCAGCGTGATGCCGACTATCAGTTGAGCCATCAGATCGGAATGAACAGCAAGACGGTAAACACACAAATGACAAGACAATTAGTGATATACACCGGAACTAAGCTAACTCAATCTGCTGCAGACGCAACAGATGCTCCCTCAAGTTTCTTCGCATTGAGGCAAGTGAAAGATCTCTGCAGGCTTGCGGTAACCGATTGTAAACCGAAACTGAATTAAATGTGAAGGACCTTTTGAACGCAGTAGTGTGAAAACGAGGAAGGGAAAGGGTGAAAAAATTTCTCAAATTAGCATTCCGAATATCTCCCCTAAATATCAGTTTCTCGCGAAGATATGCTGGTTCCCCACAGTGTAACACCCGATGTACCAAAGTCGAAAGGTGATATTCGAACAAGTGAGATAACTTAAGCCATCGCAGTTCCTGGATCCTGGCAGAGACATGATCATATTTTCTCGAGCGATATACGAAACGAGCACATGCGTTTTGGGTGCACTGCAATCTCATCTGAGTGAGCTTGTCCATGCAAGGATAGACGACGACAAAACCATAATTGAGTAAGGGAAGCACTAAGGCCTCGACCAGTTTCTTCCTCAGTTTGAAATTCAGTATATTGATGTTCATTTACAAAGACTTAACGTTGAATCTACTTCAGCCACCATAAATAAACGTTTTGTATACGTTTGTGTGTTTATTGGGTAGTTTCCATTGTTCAAACAATGATATTTTTATTAATTCAAGTAGTAAATCTGTAATGTAAAATTTCAATCGACTATCGTTAGATATTGAAAACTGTCTGAATTGTGTTATCAATTTGTCAATTTTTCAGATTCAAATTGACATTGTGGAAAATCTGTGATTTATGCAACTTTTTCCATGGACCTATAATACTAACTGGACGTCGAACTTCCTTACTGTCACGTAGAAAAAGTGAGGCAAATGGTCGCCATTTGCAGTTTGGGGTGAACCACAAATATTTTGATGTTTTATGCCATCTGTGCTCGAATTCATAGATTTATAATAGGTCCATGCTCGAATTTTGATTGAAACATAGGTAGTGGTATATGCCAAATTTCCATGACCCACTTCATAATATCCGAACGGAGTATACTTGTTGGGTGGTGTCTCAATTAAACACTCGTGTGTAGAAGACGGCGTTGCCTTAAGGACACGAGTATTGAGATGGTTAAGATGCACTTTATTGAATGAATGATTATAACTACATTTCAAAACTATTTAAAGGTTTTGATTAGTGACGTCAAAACAGGTAAATCATCGATGGAATAGATGGAAAAGTTCTATGGAAAACTGCATGAATTGCATTCATTCGCATAATGATTGCTGGATTCTATTTGGTCCACATGACGAAATAATAAATGATTTTAACATGGCAGTTGGTGTTGGACTATTATAAATAATCATTTTCTTATGTAAACTTTAATTTGAACAAACGATACCGTGAGTTTAGGCTGGTCATTCCGACAAAAATTGAATAATGTGACTGGAATTATAAATTTGTAGACTTTGCATGAGAAACGATAAGATAAACAATTTTCAAAGCAACCTACGATGTTACTCACAATCATTTATAAAGAATCTGTACCTCGCACGTGTGGAATTTGTTTCAATGATCTGGATTTTAGTTGGAACTTTGAGAATATCTTGAAGATAATTGAAAAATCCAGCATTCATTGTACGTAACGTACAATACTTTTTCCCAAATTGTATCTCTATTTTTCTCCAAGCGACTCTCCTGTAGAATAGAGGTCCTATCTCCTGTCTAGCACGTTCCGGACCTCACACCCCTAGACTTTGTCCTCTGGAGTCACCTTAAGAAATCGATCCATTGTTTTCATTAGACAATACAAATATGTTTTGTTCAGTGGTTACTGTTGATAGAGAGGCCAATTATTAATAGTCATAGCAAATATCAATTTGATGTATCAGAAGAATTCGGAGAATGAATACATCTTCTCCGGTACCACATCATGCGAGTATTACGAACGTTTTTAGTGATTTAACCAGCAAACGCGTGCCATTGCAAAGTTTAGGCGTCAGGCTGACAGTGTTAGGGTA